>PVLA01005811.1:0-137649 GCA_004027455.1 Hydrochoerus hydrochaeris
CCGCAATTAATTTTGCCCTTTGAGCTGAAGTTTGGCAAGTATCTATCACCTTTTTAACATGATCTATTTGATAAGCGGCTTTTCCATTAGAGGATCCATCTGTAAAAACAAGGGCAGCATAATCTAAAGGTTGTTCAGAATAAAATTTAGGAAAGATAAAAGGATGTTTTTGCAGAAATAACAGTAGGGGGTTTCCAGGAAGATGATATATAATTTCTCCTAGAAACCCAAGAAAGACTTTTGCCCAGCTTAAAGAATTCTGTAACAAATTTACAAACTGCTGGGCTGTAATTGGAACAGTTATAATCTGAGGGTCTTGTGCAAATAATTCTATGCTTCTTTTTCTTTCTTTGCTAATTAATTGGGCTTGTTTGGTTTCTCCTGATTGTTTCCCTTCAAGGGACATTCCCTAGAAAAATGTCCTGACTTACCACAGGTGAAGCAGAATCCTTTTTTAGCATTGTCTCTTTTAGTATTATTAGACTTATTTAGCAACTGCATAAATTTACTATATGTTTGACCTTGCAGGGCTGCAGCCATGGCAAAGCCCTGAATATGTGCCGGGGAGGCATCCATGTACATCTTAATATAATCTCCTATAGATCCTTCTTTTCTCTCTTTTTTTTTTTTATAGTTTCTTTTAGACCCATCAAGCGAAAGTGGTCTGCCTTCATCCAGATTTATTTCTTTAGCCGTGCAAACCATTTTGTGTGTAGGGTCAAAACAATCCTTTAGCACATTCCAAAGGGGAAAGGCATTATAAGAAACTCCCTCAGGCCCACAAATCTCATAATGAGCCTTCATTTCTTTGCCCATCTTCATCCACGTTTCTAAATCTAGTGACCCTTCCTCAGGAAACCAGGGGGAAACTTGGTGCACAAAAGCGATAAAGTGCACAAAAGCGATAAATTCCCATAACTGTTTAGTAGATACAGTAATACCTCTTGCTTTTAGCATATGTCTCAGAATTTCGGCATATATATGCCCTTCCTTGGACTCTGTATGTCCCATTACGATTATGATTTCTTGCCTCCGTACTTTTCTCTCTAAGTACCGGACCGTGTCCTCGGGTCTGCAGCACCCTATGCAAGAATCCTATCCCTGACGAAATAGAAAAAGACTTACCTTCAGGTCCCTGTTTCGGGCGCCAGATGCCGTAGTCCAGCTGCGGCAACTTTCTTCCCAGTTAAATCCCCATTTAATCTATTTTACCCAAGTGACTATGTAATCTTACTGGTTCACCATAGTTTTGTGATTTCCCATTGGATCCATATTACCTAAGCAGCTACACTTGTGATCTTATTGATTGATTAGAGTTTTGTTCCACCTTGAACCTGCCTCACCTCCTGACTTTGCTCAATAAACTCCCTTGAGAAGTGGGGGTCGGTGGGCTGCCCACTTTCTGGGCCCCTTTCTGTCCCACTCAGAAGCTTTCTTTCTCTCAATAAATCCTTCCTCCTCTTAACCTCTGTTGTTCCTGGAATTCATTCCTCTATTTCAGAAAACTTGGCAGTGTGGACCTCTAGCAGGTCGGGAGTTTCTACCCCGCTGTCTCCCTCTCCTTCCTCCCTTTCCTCCGTGGCTCCACTCTGGCTCTGTCCCCACTGCCCTTGCTCTTACAGGTTCCTCAAACCTGAGGCCCTAAATTCTGGCCAAGGCGGGCGCAGCCCTGCACCTCTTCCCTCTTCTGTGACTACCCTGGCTCCTTAGGGTGACAGGGCCTGGAGCTGATGGCAGGAGAGGCAAGGCCAGGAGCACACACCTGCTTTGCTGGTTAAAGAGGACACAGCGAGCTGCAGGAGTCTGTCCCAGGGCTGGGCACCGACGGGGTGGCTCTGCGGAGGGGAGCAGGGAGGACAGGGGACCCGGGGAGGAGCCCATGAGGGCGGTGTGGGCCTGGGAAGTGGCTTGGAGAACAAGAACCTTTAAGGTGTGTGTGTGTGTGTGTGTGTGTGCGTGCGTGCATGTTTGCACATGTGCACAGGGGACGTGTCTAAATGGCTAAAAATGAGCTTCAGACGGGTTTTAACAACCGGATGTGCAGGTCCGTGACCAGCGCCTCCCCCACCCCAGCTGCTGCCGAGCGCAGAGCAGCCCATCCTCGCAGAGGGGATCGCGTCCTCCCTGCTCCAGGGTGACCCCCGCACCACCCCAGCCAGGTCCCTCCTACCCCACAGCCCCTGCCTCTCCCTTCTTGAGCCCGGAACCTCTGCAGAGTCCCCCCTGCTCACCACACCAGACCCCCTTGCACGTTCTTTGTCTGTCTCCTGGGCCAGCGCCGGCCGAACCCCGGGTAGTCCTCTTGCTGCTCCCTCAGGCCCCATCTGAGGCCTCCAGAAGCGTCTGGAGTGGGGCTGCCACCCCCACCGCCAGGGGCCCCAGGCTGGCCCAAGCCACCGTGATGTCGGGCCAGGGTCAGCGTGGTGCCCTCCTTCCTGGCTCCTGTGTTTCTGCCCTTGCGTCCCTTCAGCCCAGTAGCCAATATCCTTATAACCTAAGGCAAATCAGGGCATCCTTCTGTTGAGAATGCTACAAAACAAAAGTAAAAGTCCTCGGCAGGATCCACAGAGCCTACAGTGATCCAGCTCCGGCTTGCTAACCTCACCTCCTGTGACATCCCCGCCCTCAGCCTCCTTGTTCTTCCTCAAACCCACCAAGCGTACCTGCCTCAGGGACTTTGCACCTACTCTGCTCGCTACCTGCAGTCTTTCCCTGAAGTGTCCACATGGCTCACGTCCCTGAGGTCTTTCATCAGCAGGCACATTCTCAGTGAGGCCCATTATCCATGAGTGTCTGCTTCCTAGACAGCAGAGTTGTAATCATTTTCATGGGGTAAGTCTCCCATTACACTAGGTTCACAGTGGCATGCTAAGCATTTTCATTTGCAATGACAGGATCCCTCTCTCCTGCTGTCCCACCTCCCTGATAAAAGAGACCATGACAATCAAAATGTTAAAGTAAAACACTCACCTTCAGGGGCTGCACCTGTAGAAGGAGCTGGGGCCATTTGCCTCTCACTGTGTGGGATCCCCAGGGCTGCCATAGCACACATCCCAAGGCAAGGCAGAGCCAGGGCAGCCTCCCTGCCTTTTCTCTTTTAGCCTCAGGTGGCCAGGTGTCCTGGGCTTGTGGCAGCATCACTACTGTCCCTACCTCCATTGTTGCATGGCGTCTCTGTGTCCATCTTTTCACACAGCATTGTGTGTGTGTGTATGTGTGTCCCAATCTCCTCTCCTCCAATCACACTGGAGATGGGCCTGCCCTGACGACCTCATCTTGACTGAATTTGCAGAGACCCATTTCCAAATGAGGTCACCGTCCCAGGACTTGTAGGGCCCCTTGGTGTTTTCACCTTGAATATAAAGTCACAAGCTGCTTACTAACACCTCACTCACTGTAGGCTGCGTGTATGACAGCGGTCCCAAAGATCAAATGGAGCTTGTCACAACGCAGCATGTGATGATCGCAAGAACACTGTGCTGCTAGTTGTGTAAAAATCGACACACACAGTGCATGCAGGACATGATACCCAAGGCCGATGAATATTTACTGGTTTATGTGTCAGCTGCATCACTGCAGATCACGCTTGTGCTGTGAAAACCCCCTGGCAGAGCAGCAGTGTGTGCAGAGTGAGGCCAGCAGCAGCCTCCAACTTACACGCTCTGTGTTTGCTGCGTCTCTTGATTGCATCATTTTCTCTTGTGTTGGATTTAATCGCATGTTGTTTTGTTCATCACACAACACACAATAAATCCTACTCACACCACAGCCTGGCCACACCATCTGGGTTTGAGTGGGTACATGGGTGGCATTCACGAGATGAAGTCACCTAAGGACACATTTCTCAGGACACGTCCCCACTGTTCAGGGAGGCACGACTGCATTGGGCGTGTGTGTGCACGCGTGTGTGTGTGTGTGTGCCAGGCTGGCATTTGGTTCATGGCAGTGATTTGCTTTCTTTCTGGGAGACAAACTCCTACCCATCTTAGGCCCCCCAAATCCTCTGTATTTAGGAGATGACTTTGATTTTCACTGAGCTGTGATCAGAGGAGAGCAGAGCCTGGCTGCGCCGCGTGTAAGGGTCTCCTGGCGTTTGTGCCCGGATGTAGTAAGGCAAGGGTCTGCTCAGACAGTGAGGGCTGCGGCTGCAGTGGCTGTCATAACACAAGCTTCATCTTTGGGTGGTGTCTTGGGTTCAGGGTCTCCCAGAAGCAAACCTGAGCTGAGTTCCTTACTTGGGAGGTGATCCCGGGACACACCAGGAACGTCCCCTGCCCAGTAGCAGAGGCCGGGGAGGCAAGACAGCCAACAAAGGACACGTTAGCAAGCATGTCACTGCTTGCCAAGGCAGCTGGGTGGTGTGGAATGTGTGCCCGAGTTACGCTGTGTCAGGGAGGCAGTCGCTGGCCTGCTGGTTTATGGGGTGAATTGTGCACCCAGAAAATGAATGTTGAATCCCCAGGCCCCAGTACTACAGAATGTGGCCGTGTTTGGAAATAGGACTGTGGCAGTGTAAGTAGTTGAGAGGTGGTCTGCCTGGAGTAGGCCAAGCCCTTAATCCTAAATCAGTGTCCTTTTATCAAAAGTGCACTCCGGAAAAAAAAAAGTGCACCCCGGGAGGAGATGGAGACACACCTCGAGAAGCAGCATCAAAGAGGACACAAATTTGAAGACACTGTCACCAGCCACTGTCTGCCAGGGCCACCAGAGGCTGGAAGAGGCAGGGAGGAAAGGGCCCCCACCTTGCCCCTGCTAGCATCTTGATTTTGGACTTGCAGAATTTTGAGGGAACACATTTCAGTTGTTTGAAGACACCTTGTTGGGTACCTTGTCCTAGCAGCTCCAGGGAGCTAGGAGCATTCATCCGTGATGTGCCTTGTGCTCCCAGCGCCCCTGGGCAGCCTCTGCCAGCAGCCGTCCTCACCCCACAGCCAGGAAGGGAGATCGAGGTAGACAGACAGAGACAGAGGGACAGAGACAGACAGAGAGATACAGAGACAGAGAGACAGAGGGAGAGAGACAGAAACGGAAAGACACAGAGACTCAGAGAGGAACACGGAGACAGAGGAAGAAAAGACAGAGACAAGAGAGACAAAAACAGACAGAGACAGAGACACAGAGAAAAAGATGAGAGAGACAGAGACAGATAAGAGAGAGACAGAGAGTAGGAGAGAGCTCAGCAGTCTTAGAAACGGCCTAGAAGGTTTGCTGCCAACTGCACAGCACTGACCAGTGAGCCCCTGGGCCGATAAAGCCACAACTCCCGGGAACAGTGTGCCTGGTGCTAACCTGCAGAGAATCTGGTTAAACTGGCCAGGCCACTGCTGACCTGGCAGAGAGCCCAGCCCGTGACCCTGCACATGTTGCCACCTTGCAGAGAGAAGCTCTTTGCCTGCACTGCCACTCGGGAGGAAGCAGCAGACTGGAGCTCCCGGCCAGGGATAACAGGAAGTGCCAGCTATCCTGTGAGGAGGCAGCGGGGATGAGAACTCCGCAGCCCCTGCACAGTCCGAGCACAGCAAGCACTACGCTGAGTGTCTAGTCATCCAGAGTTCTGCTCATGATCCAGCCATTCTTTTCTGTCTAGGAAAAATGGTCCTTGGCTGGATATTCCTAGAACTCTATGGTTTAGAGAATTTTGTAATTGTAATTTTTCTTGAGGTTTGTTTGGCTTTTTGTTTTGTTTGTTTTAGAGACAGGGTCTCACTATGTAGCCCAGACTGGCCTCAAACTTGTGGCAATCCTGCCTCAGCCTCCCGAGTGCTAGGTTTATAGGCACGTACCACTGCACTTGGTTTATTGAGATGAGGTTTTACTGTGTTGCCTAAATTGGTCTTTAACTCCGGGGCTCAAGGAATTTTCTTGTTTCAGCCTCCCAAGTAGCTGGAACTACAGGCAGGCATCACTGTGCCAGGCCAATGTGAAGAGTAGCCGCATTTCCACCACCTCTTTGGAGCTCTGGAGGTTGAACCCAGGGCCTGGCACATACTAGGCAAATGCTCTACTGCAGAGCTCCACCCGCCAGTGGGGTTTTTTAAAGAAATAGCTTATGATTTCTGAAGCCATTCTTCAAGTCTAGTCGCTCAGTCTGGTGCAGTGGAGGCTTCGCCCCCCAGTATCCTCCTCTTTGCTCCTATGCGTTCTTTTACTTCAGCAGGGTTGCTTTTTTCCTACTAAGCATCCAAAGACCAACAAATCCTAGTGCCACCCTCCACAGTTTAAAGAATAGATCTCAAAGTCACATTCCTCCGACTAGCCCAGAGGAAGCCAAGGGTCTTGGGCAATCTTTTATTATTTAAAACTGAGACAAATGGATTTTCAAAGACAGCAGCACAAGTCACTGTCACAAGCATATGAATATGTCTGTTTTGCAAGAAAGAATATGCTACAGGTCATGCTCTTCATGTTTTCAATAGCATTCTGGCAAAAATTAAGGACATTTCCAACTGTGTCAGACATTAAGGAGAGTAAATTCTACTTTCTGGGGATATGGGTAAATAAATGGCATCTTTCAGTAAAGTGCTGGGAAATGGATAATATAAGGGCTATCTCTTAAAGCTCCTGTCGCCCCAGCAACCGTCAGCCCCTTTGGCTAAACTTCTCAGCTATTTTCTGTAATTCCAAATCCATCGCAGCCAAGTTTTCAAGTTGTTTTTCCTGAAAAACAGAAAAAAAAGGAGGTGTGAGATTCCAGGTCAACTTGTTCTGCTGTTGTTCGAGGCAGTCTAAGTAGACAGGAAATTTTAGGCACATTTGGAGGCCACAGGGGTCGGACTAGACCAGTGTTCTCAGGGTGCGGTCCCCTGACTGACAGCTTCAGAAACCCCAAGGAACTTGTTAGAAGTGCAGATTCTTGGACCTACTCTGTTATGGATCAGATCTAGAATGTTCTCCCAAACTCTCCTAGCTCAGGGGTGGGGCTTTGGGAAAGGTGACACTGTATTTTTTGTTGGAGTCAACAGCTCTGTGTGCTGTTGCAAGTGGGGTTCACTGCCCGCCCCCACCCCCCAGCCACTCCTCCCTTCTCTCTCTGCTTCTTGGCTGCCTACGTGAGCAGCTGTCCTCTGCTCCAGCCCTCTGTCAGGATGTTTCTGCCTTGGAGCCAAAATAAACCTCCCCTGCTTTAAATTGTGGGTGTCAGGTATTGTGCCTCCACCAAGTGACTAAGACACACCCCCAAACTACTGAAACCCAAGCTCTGAAGCTTAGAAAACCCTCATGATTCTGAAGCACATTCAAGTTTGAGAAGCACTAACCAACATAATCAATATTAGGGGGAAAAAAAAAAAACCCAACCCAAACAAACAACAACATTGGTTGGAAGGGACAGCTTCCAACACAATACTGGTCTATGCCGACCCCTGTGACCTCCAAATGTTCTTTCCTAGATGTAAATTCTTACTGCAGGAGGACATAAACCAATAAAGACAGACCAAGATGATACCTGTTGTTCCCACCCTGAAGGGCAGTGATCAGTCTCGTGATCAAGAAGACACGAGAACAGTGCTTGTCAGGGTTGGCTGGACACTGGAATCACTGAGATGCTTGAAAAATCAGGCAGCACCCAGTACTGATGAGACAGAATCTCTGGGGGAGGATCCCATACTTGGGAATTTCCCAAGTACTTCAAGTGATTCCAGTGTGCACACAAGGTGGAGAAACACTGCCATAGACAGAGGAGGCCAGGGAAGTGGACGGAATACAGCTGGACAGTGGGTGGAAGTCAACCCCAGAAGTGGTCTCCACTCAGTTACCAGGGCTACATTCTCATGGTGAAAAACCCCACAGTCTCTCCCCATCATTATCAGGTAATATTGAACGTAGCACATTGACCCTGATCATCCTAAGTTAATTTTAAACAAAAACCCCACTCTGTACCTCTTCCTCTGTCAGAATTCTCTGGTCAGCCCCTTCCTGTTCGTTTTCTGCCTCCTGGAGTGTGCCCATCTGTTCCTCAGAGTCGTAGAAGTTGGGGAATTCAGCCGACTTCTTCCTGTAATGAAGGAGCTGGTCTAGCTCTGCCACCCGGTCATACTGCCTTTTCAGGTCCAGTTTGGGGGTCCTAGGGAAACTTCTTTTCTCATACCCCCAGTTCACATCCTCAGAGAAGGGCTTTTTCTCCCACCAGTCATAGCTGTATTCTGGGAAGAAATTCCTCTCATTCAAGGACAGAGCATTTTCTTCTTCGTCCTCAAGAAAATTGTCATCCATGTTGTCTCTTCTCTCAAAATGGCTGCTCTTCCACTGGAGAGGGTCAAAGTATGGGTTGAACAGCACCCCTAATCTCTTCCTCTTTTCAGTAGTGTGGTGGGAGACATATTGTTTGCCTGGAAGCCTACTCCCCTCTCTGTTTTCTCTAGGGTCTCGCAGGTCCTCCTGCTGTTGCCACTTTTCTTGGGCTCCTTCCTCACCATAATTGAGGTAATTTTGGTCCTGTTCTTGCCACTCATCTTGTGGGTGTGTCCTTGCCTTGTCCATCTGGCTTTCCTGAACATGGTGATGTCCCTCATCCAAGAACCTTTTCTCCTCTCTGGCGTCAGAAGTAGAATAGGCACCTGGTTCCCCTCCCTTCCTTCTGTAATGGTTTCCCCTCCCTGGCTCATGGTCCCTCTCTTCCTCACTCCCTTCACTGTATCCCTGCGCCACGTCATCAAGCTCTGGGCTGGGGCGGTTTCTCTTGTCCTCTTCCTCCCAGCTCTCCTCACTGTGAGGCCTTGGAGCCCTGTACTCTTCACTTCCTCTGCCCATGTACTGTCCGCCCTCCAGGTCCTCAGGAGCCTGGACACCTGGATAACCCCTCACTTCTTCCCCATATTCGGGTTCTTCCGCTGGAGCCCGATAGTGGGTAGAATGGTGGCCCCTCTTTTCTCCTAAGCTGGCCATGTCCATGTTCGCCTCCTCAGATTCCTGTCCCTTTTCCTCAGCAGGAGGATGTCCTTCTTGAAAGGACCTGTCGGGCCTGGTCCTCCCATGGTGGTGCATGGGCCTCGTGCGTCGTCTGGCCACCTCAGAGGTAGCCTCTTCTTCACTCTCCTGGGATTCTGCCTCGCTCTGAGGTTGGCTGTGAGACTCTTGGGGGTGTTTCTCCTGGCTGTTCACCTTCTCTCCACTCTCCTGGCTGCTCTTCTCCTTGCTGTGTGTCTTCTCAGGGAGCCCAGCGGAGTGCGTCACTGATTGGGCCACCAATTCCTCTTTTGTCTTAGCTGAAATCTGGTTTCTTTTGTTGATAAAGGCCTTCTGTGTCTCTCCTGCCTCCTCAGTGTGTCTCCCTCCACTAGTGTCTTTTCCATGCCCCCTTTCCTGATGGTTCTCTCCCTCTTCTTCCTCCCTGCCCTCTTCCTCACTCTTCTCAGGATGGTGTAGCTTGGCTTCTTCAGAGACTTGGCCATTATCCTTGGAGGGATAGGGGCTCCCCTGAGCCTCATCTGTGCCCTCTTGGCCGTGCTTGCTCCACTCTTTCCACTTCTGCCTGTCAGCCTTTGTCTGGCCTTGAGTGGTGACCTCCCCAGGGGCTCTGGCTTCCTCCCTGCTGGAATGCCTTTGGGCTTCTGTGGCATCACCTGGGTCTCTTAGCAATCTCACTTCAAACTTTGTGTTTTCAGTCTCACTTTTGTCTTCATCTTTGACCTCTTTTCCACCTATAATGAAAATATAAGGGTAAATTAACCTGAGAAGTGCTTGGGTTCAACAGATACCACCCTTGGTAACCACTGCAAGTCCTGGGTCTTTACTGACTGTTCAAATAAATGAAGTATATACTCAGAGTCCTGCTAAAAGCAAATGCTCTGAGACCTCCTTTACATCAGCTTAAAAGGTATGTTCTTAAGTTTTCGTAACATCCCTCCAGCCACTGGGACTATCACTGCTCACACTGAAATCCAGATACGGACTTATGACAACTTAGAATTTAGCACCAGAAGAAATCTTCACATTCACCCAGGCCCACCTCCTTTACTTGCAGACATGAGCACATTAAGAATCAAGGGTACAGCCAGGCATGGTGGCGCACTCCTGTAATCCCAGCACTCGGGAGGCTGAGGCAGGAGGATTGTTGCAAGTTCAAGACCAGCCTGGGCTACAAAATGAGACCAAGGCCAGCCTGAACTGTACAGTGAGACCCTGTCTCAAAAAGACACAAAAAGAAAAAAAAATCAGGGATATAAATCGGGATAATTCTTTCCATATTTACCCTAAATGGGGGGAGAAAGTTAGCAGCACGTGAACAGCTGTAACTATAACTTAAAGTTAAGTAGCCAAAGGGGAAACATCAAGAGTCAAACGAAGACTAAAATTGGATTATTTATCACTTTCTCATCCAAGCACTGTTTCTTTTTTTTTTTTTTTTGTACTGGGGATCGAACTCACGACCTTGCGCTTGCAAGGCAGGCACTCATGTCACTGAGCTAAATCCCCAACCCTGGAAACAAAATTTATTATTGAAATAATTTTACCTGTTTTTACTTCTTCAATATTGTTACTAGAAAATGTGACATTATACTTTGGCTTTTCTTATGTTTTTATCAAATGGCACTGATGAATCATTTCTGAACTGATTTTTGCAAAAGCAAAGACAGTTGATCTGTTTTATGGAAACATGCAGGAAACTGCACGGTCTACGCTCCATTTAAAGCCTAACCTGGTGTGATGATGACATTCTCGTGGTTATGCGGCAGGGAGATTGCCCCTGACTTCCCATCCAGATACCCGAGGGCGGCTCATCTGTCACCACCACTGCCGGGGGTGCTGTGTGGACTGTGGGGCAGGGTGGCCTGGAGGGCACAGGTGAGAGGGAGGCTTTGGGTGCTACTACTGACTGTGTGTATACCCCAAACTCGTATGTGGAACTCCTCGTTCCCAGTGTGATGGTGTTGCAGGGTGCTCTGGTCATGAAAAGCCCTAGGGATGGGATTGAGCCCCTACCTAGAAAAGACATGAGTTGGGCGTAGTGAAGCACTCCCATAATCCCAGCACTGAGGAGACTGAGGCAGGAGGATCTCTGTGAGTTCAAGGCCAGCCTGAACTACATATCGAGACCCTGTCTCAACAACAACCACAACAAAAATAAATGAGAGACAGAGAGACATGAGATTGTAAGATCGGGTGAGGGTACAGTGAGAAGGGTGAGAAGGTGGCTGTCTAAAGCCAGGGAGCGGGCCTCACCGAACACCTTGATCTTGGACACCAGCCTCTATCGCATGTTTGTTGCTGAAATACCTAACTTCAGCTAGGGGTACACTTCAGAAGTTAAGCACTTGCCTAGCACGTGCAAGACCCTGGGTCCGATCCCCAGAACTACGAAGAAAGACGAAAATGTACCTTCGTTAGAAAATCAGCAAGATCTAAATGATAAGACATGAGATCTAAATTGTAAGTCTGTAGCTCTCTAGAACAGGATGAAAGATGGATGTATTTGGTTTAGAAGGAACACGTGACTCACTTCCTGGCCTGCTTTTCTCTCTCACGTTACGTCTGTGTGTCTGGCCCTACCTGCTGTCTGAGACCACAGCTCCCGGGTACTCTTAAAGCTCTCCTACCCCAGCATTCTGTCAAGGTCCAGGCATGTCCCTCAGGTTATCTGCTTGTTACCAGTTTTTCTGGGACTCTCAGCAGACACTAAAAGACCACAGGACATCATCAGTGACAGGAAAAACTAGAATTACTGTGGCTACAGTGTAAGGGCCGAGAGATTGTTTGGTAGGCTACCAGAGCCTGACACTGAACAAGCTTTCCTACACAGTCCTGGCTATTCAGCGACCCTGTATGACAAACAGGCCCCTCTCTTCTGCATCTACCTGATAAAGAGAGACAGGAGAGGAAGACAGCAAGATGCATTTGCCCTGGAGTGCAGTAGCCTTGGGAGGTCTGCTGAGTGCCCGCCTTCTGCAGTGACTCAAAAAGAAAGTGGGGGCAAGTTCAGAAACTGGGACAAAGGTGGGGAGTGAAAGGAGAGCTTCCCTTTGGTGTTTATGGGGTCCCTCGTGACCCAGGCCCCCACAGTTACTGGTTATCATGAAGCCCCTGAAGCAGATGGAGTCACCTCCGCTTGTTCTCCAGGCCAGTGGTTAATACTGTTCTTGCTCTTCCCACCTTAAGCATTAGGGCCTGTGGGTATCAAAAGCAAGAGAGTACTGTCTTGCAATGACATATTTTAAAGGTGGAAAGGAAAAATATCCACTGCTCAGAGCCCTACTACAATTTTGAAAGCAGAAGCAGGTGGTGAAGACAGCAGTGTTTTCTGCATTTGAAACAGTTTGGCTTCATCCATAAAAGGGATCTTGTTAGTAAAATTGGCCTTGCGAGGTCAGTTCCCAAGGAACAGTGCTTATATCACAGTGCAAATTTTGTTTTCAGCTGAAGCTTCGGAGCACAGAGAGAACACCCCAGTCTGGATGCAGAAGGCCATAGGGCCGAGGCACTGGGGTGCTTTGCTTCTACCCTAAACCCTCCCCAACTTCAGACCTGGGCTCCTCCTGCCATTTGGTGGTAACTCCCACTCTAGTAAGTTCTTCATTAAAATGTCGTAACTAATCTCCCTGTAAACAGGCTGAGTCACCTTCCCAAGCTTTTAAATTCTCACTGTAAGAAGACTAGAAGGCAAAGAGAAGATCATTACATCTTGCTGAATCCTTTCTTATTCCAGGACCCCCCACAACCACCCCTTCCTCCCCTAATCTCAAGCAAACACTTTCTGTACCTCCATCCACCCAAATAAATGGAGGCCTGTTCTAAAATTCCAAAATATACTGGAAGTACAGATGAACCCCTGTAATCCCAGCACTGTGGGAAGCTGAGGCAGGAGGATCACAAGGTTGAGCCCAGCCTGGGCAACTTAGTGACTTAATGAGACCTTGTCTCAAAATAAAAGGTAGATTTAAAAGGGCTAAGAAACTAGCTCAGTGTAAAAGTCCCGAATTCAATCCCCAGTACCATAAAATCAAATTAAAAACAAAGTAAAAAAATCCAAAATATGAATGTAAGAATCCATAAGACTGTCATTAAGCTCAGTTCCCTCGTTTTACTTTGCAGAAAGAAGCCCAGAGCTGCAAGGTGTCTTCCCCGCGTGCAGAAAGAAGCCCAGAGCTGCAAGGCGTCTTCCCCGCGGGAGCCCAGCTACTGAGAAATAGAGCAGCGATGAAGAGATTGGTCTCTGCCTCCGCAATGCTCATCTAGTCAACCAACACCCGTTACACCGCCAGCTCACTTCAGGGGAACAGAGGCAGCAGGAGCCAAGGTTGCTCTGTGACGAAGGTCTGCGTGCCCAGTGATGCTTACCCTTCTTCAGGACTTGCCGGCACTCGGGGCTGATGGGTGGAACGCTGGACTTGGACAGGGCATTTGAGAGGACCTCGATGATGCAGCGAGTCACCTGGGGAAGACACAAAAGCATCTGGAGTAGCTGGTGTCACTGTGACTCTGACTCGCCCTAGAGCTGCTGTGCAGGGAAGCTTGACTGTGACCCGTGTCTGTCCGTGTCTGTGCGGCCTGCTTAGGGCAGAGACTCCCACTCCCAAGGCCTCGAGGAAGCCCCCAGGCCCAGGCCTCGTGGGATGATGCAAGAAGGCACTGAGCTGGGACTACCCCGAGAAGGGACATAAACAGCTCTTTCTGAACGGATTGGAGAGAGACGGCCGTGAGGACATGGCCATGCACAGGGACACCAGCTCCCCCTGCAGGGAGGGTGCAGCTCGGGGTGGGAGGGGCAGCCTCGCTCCCGTTCTCTCCACAGGAAAACCTGGCATTGCGTGTGTGCGGCTGGGTGTGATAGGGGATGTACGAATCCAGAGCCCAGGCAAAGTCTAGCCTCTGGACCACCGCTTCAACAACTCACCATCTCTTCACTGTGGTTCCCGCTTTCCACTGGTGCAGAGCCGACGGCTTGGAAGGAGAAAAGGACGGAAGGCAGCTTGAGTGGATTCCAGAGGCCAAGTGACTCAAAGGCACAAAATCATCACACATCTATCTAGACACACAGTCATCCTCCCCCAGCAATGCCTCAGACATATTTGAAAATAAATGCTGTCCTGCATCCAGCTATATCAACTCCAGACCTGAAACAAGAGAGACGCCTTGCACCCTGCTAACATTTCATATCCTGATCTGGCTCTAATTACAGAGGCGTCCTATGTTTGTGATACAATCATTAAGCTGTAGACTCACGATCTGTGTAGTTTTCTATATAGTATATGTCAACAAAAAGTTATTTTTTTACCAATAAAAAGTTTAGCACAAACAAAATTGCAATAGAATCAGAACGCCCTCTCGATCATTCTGTCTACTCCAAGTGGGTACAAATGTGTGGCTACCTCTGCCTAGCCCTGTCCCCCCAAAAACCTCTTAAACTTGTGTTTTAGTCTGAAGTCTATAAAATCCTCAGAAAAGACATAACTGAGAGAATTGTTTGCTAATAAAGGAAATTATCTTTTTAAAATTCCAGCCTTAGTAGACCTGCTTTGATAATGCAATTTCATGCTAATACTTCTCTTCTTTTCTGTTCATGAATGTAAAAACAGATGCTTTGATTAACTGCTGGTGCTCTCAAAGTGTAATAGCAGATTTGGGGGAAGAGATTTTTTTTGTTGTTGTTATTTTACATGTATTATAATGCACATTTGTTTGTATAGAACAGCTCATTTCTCTGAGCTCGGCTCTTGAGAGCCTTTTTGGTGTAACAGATCTATGGCTTGCTTGTAGAGCACAGCACACATCTGGGTGAGACCTTCAAGGCCTCTGCATTTCTTCCAATAGGATCTGTGACGGCAAAGTAGTAACGAAACACGGTATGTTGATTACTCTAAAGTAGTTTAGCTTATTTTTATGGAAAGGAAGAAAAAATGTAATGCTCATGTTAAAAGTGAAAACAAAAATTATCAGATTATAATAAATCTGTGAATATTACCTAGTTTATGAATATCTCATAAAACTATCAAAGTTGTTTCCCAGATTGAGAACATAGCTGCAAAATAGATTAAGCAAGTTCTTTGACTAAAAGGCTCTGAAGACTCCCAAGTTCCTCCTAGAATTCAAGGCAGGCAAGCTCTGGCTGGCAAAAATCATCTTACCTAGTATTACATAGACATTATGTGGCTTCTTCACACACATTCATTTTCAAAGTGCACAGTACCTGCCACAGAAAGTGTGGATCTCATGTAAAGGCTCTTAAGGGTATAAAATGAACTAGATTGTTTCCTGAGGTTTCCCCCAGCCCTGTGATTTTGCTAAGTAATGAATTCTGCTTGAAGGCTTGCATATCTTACTGCCGGGGCTGGGGTGGGGAATGGGGAGAGGGCTGGTAGGAGGCACAGGGTATCTTTCCGGGAGTAGTGAAAATGTCCTAAAATGCGATAGTGATGATGGTTATACAATGCTATAAACCACTAACACCTTAAAAGCGCAGATTTCTAAGATGTGTGAGTTACAGCTCACTGGAAAAAAAAATTTAAAACAATGTCAACTCTCCATTTTAGCTGTTATTACAATATGAAGCTTTATTAAAATATTCTCTTATATAAGAACTCATGAGTATTTTACACCATAGTTAAATACAAATGCTACTGTTTCTGTGGTCTATGACACAATGTACAGTATACTTTTGGACTCTTCAGCAATTTCCTGCTGAAAATACTTTGGCCAGCTATAATTCTAAATTATGTGTTTGATTTTCTTTAATTAAGTGGAGATCATTTGTTAGCAATGCGTAATAATGACAAAAAATTTAGAAAATTCTGAATGGATTTTTGCAGTAAAATAAGTTACCACTGACTCACTTTGCCTCAGCGTTTCTAACTTAGCAATTGCTGTCAATAAAATCTTCAAATCCAAGATCTCAATTCTAGTTAGGTGTTTCAATCTCAGGAGCAAACAGTCTTCTATAGGTCATTTAAACAACCAAAGAAACCTTGAGTTTTGTTTGATGTTGGTGTACTTGTCAGTTACTTCAGCGTGTGAGTGCGCGCGCGCGCACACACACACACACACACACACACACTCTTCAGAGATCATTTCTTTGAGACTCAGAATAGATTGAAAGATTAATCTCACAATCTTCCGCACATAGAGACTGTCAAACATGCACTACTTAAATTTTCATTCTCTCATATTGACAAAAACAGGATTTTTTTTCTTTTAAACTAACTCCAGAGATACTTCCGTGGTTACTTTATACTCTAGTCCCCCACACCCCGTGGAGTACAAAGTCAAAATATCTAGTGTACTTTTCATTCATAACTGAAAAATGGATTGATTTGAATGTGAAATTACCTCTCTCCAGATGTGAAAATACAAAGAAAAAAATATATCAAACCTGTCCACCAATGCATGGATGCGCACACCTATGAATATAAAAGGTGTATCTCGAATACATGTTTAGCTTTGCTTTATCACGTTTATATAACAATGGTAATAATAATAATAATAGTAGTACAGGAAAGTGTGCGGGTGTCCAGTAATACCGTGCTGCATGCCTCTGTGGTCACCTGGCTATTACAGCTGAATAGGAATCTGCCTACAGCGCATCTCAGCCGGGCAGCGAGAGCGCGTGACATTTCCGAAGCCAGCAGGGAACGTAGGTTTCCCTCGGAGGGCGACCTGCGTCCTCCCATCTGCAGGACAGCTCGGCTCTGAAAAGACCGAGATTCTCCGGGCTGGTCTGGGAAGCCTTCTGGCTTTTTCCAAGTCAAACGGAAGCGCAGGCAAGGGTGGGTATTCCCAGGAAAACACCCAGGGAAGAGAAGAATTGAAGAACCCCAAGTAGCAACCCTCCCCGCCTCCCAGCATCCGCCGGCCCCAAGCCCGGAGCAGGGGAGCCGGGCGGCGCTATCCGCGGTGCTGAAGCCCCACCGCGCCCACTCACCGGCCAGCACCGCGGCTCCCAGGAGGCCGAGAAGCGCTGCTGGCTGCATGGCCCGGCTCTGCTGCACGGCCCGGCTCGGCGGCCCCGCAGAGACGGGATGCGGCAGGAAGGCGCGATGCGGGAGCAAAGCGAGGCGGTGACGCCCCGGGAAGCCGGCGTGCGCGCTGGTCCCCGCGGTGTGGCGCGCTCAGCACAGGCTTCGCTCTTTTAAAAGGCAGGCGGGGGCCGCGAGGCCTGGGGGGGCGGTCAGCAGCCGGGAGGAGGCGCCCCTCGCTCGGCCCTGACGTCACGAGACAGCCCCCGGGCGCGGCGCGAGGGGGCGGAATTTACGCCAGTCCTGGCGCCAGGGCGCGCGGGGTCTGGAGAGCAGGGGGCGGAGAGGCGCACGCAGCGGCGCGGAGTGGGGAGGGGAAGGGAGGGAGGAGAGGAGGAAATGGAGGGACGGGGGAGGGGAAGAGGGAATGGGGGAGGGGAAGAGGGAATGGGGGAGGGGAGGGCCCCCTCCGTGTGCCCGAGCTGGTCTCCATCTTCCCCGCTCCCCCTCGCCTAAGAATTTAGAAGCGTGTTTGCGGCCATGCGCATCCGCGAGCGGTTCCCCCAGCGTGTGCGTGGCTGGGTCTTCTCTGTGTCTCCTCTACTACTGAGGAAGAGATTCCTGCTGACAGGAGAGGGCTCAATGGGCGCTTAGGGACAATGAAAACGGGAGCGATGACTTTAAAAATTCCCCGGTGCGGCCCAGGAATACGGCCTGCGGTTTCTTCTACCTTCTAGCCTTTGTCTCTACCAATCCGTTTCCATCCATCTACTGTTTGGATCCCCGTACATAACATAGTTTCATTTTTTGTTGTTTTTATTTAAATAGATGGTGCGAAAAGGTGTATTATAAAAGCCTCCTTTAAAAAAAAAAGCTTTCTTCTAGCGCCACTTTTCAAATTCTGCGGAATCAACGGAATATTACCACTTTCTGTGGTTTAGGCTTAATTTGGCTTGAAATCCACACAGCTGCATCTTGGTTTGAATAGCTGCCCTGGTTACAGTGGATGGATTTAGTCCGTGCTCTTTCTGATGGGCGTGTATTTCGATCGTTACCTTTTAGCTCGAAATCGCTCCGTTACACACACAGGCGGTGTCACAGGTGGGTAAAGGACTAATCTGCTCTAGGAACTGGTGCGCTGTCCTAGCCAGTGCATCCCCTCTGGCTTTCACAGCGAGAAAGGAAAGGCAAACGTGCTGTTCCGCGTGGGAGGAAGGTGAAAACCTCTTCTGGCTTTTTTTTTCTTCCGGCTTTTGACACCAGTTCCCCGAGCAGAATGAGGAATCCGGAAAAAGCTTTAGGCAAGTTCCCTGATCGGAACAGAACCTCGGATAATACCCGCGCTAGGGAACAGAATGAAGCTTGGCCTGCGACTCTTTCAGATACTGACGCTGTCTGCAAGCTCGGTTCAAATGAGCTTTCGGATTCCTTTTCCTGAAAATTAAAGCGGCTCGAATGTCTTGTGTGTGTTGAGTGAATGGTTACATTTTCCTAAAAAGACTGGGATTTGTTTTACCAAAATGACAGCCACAGAATATTAAAAGAGCAGTCTTTAAAATGATTTTAGTGGAACAACTGATAAAACTGGAATAAGAGGCATAAATTACATAATTGTACTAATGTTGGTTTGCTGATTTTGAGAATTAGTACCGTGATCATGAAAGAATGTCCTTGCTTTTGCAAAGATACATCGAGGTCTCTAGAAGTAAATATGTACCACTTATTCTCAAATTTATTTAGAAACATATGGAGTTAGAGACAATGCTAAGGCTAGGGCCGAAGCTTTAGCTCAGCATAAGCGCCTGCCTGGCAAGCACGAGGTCATGAGTTTGATCCCCGTACCAAAAAAAAAAAAAAAGTTGAATGAGGCCAATGGGGTAAAATGTGACTTTTTGAGATAAATAGCATATAGAAAATTTTATACTAGTTTTGCATCAGAAAACACTGATATCTCAGATTCTTTAAAATTAAACAAAAAAGAATATTTTGAGCACAAAAAAAGTTTGCTTAATAACTAGAACAGTGAGTATCAAAAAGGTGACGTCCGGTGAGGCCCTACCTAGAAGCAGCTCTGACCGTTCTTCCTCTATGGGTTCCAGTGCTCTTTCAATTGCATTGATTGCCAGTAATTCCGTAGTAGTTCAAAACCTCTGCTTAAAAGGTTCTTTAAAACTGCCGCCTGCCTCAGGCACCTGCATTCCAGGTGTCCTGTGCCTTTTGTCTGCTTGCTCCCTGGAAAGCTTGGTGCTGCCCGGAAGTTGACACTGTCTTGTGGCTTCATAGATTGAGCTGGTGGAGCTGTTGACTCGATACCAGCCTCGGTGCAGGAAAGAGCCTTTGGTTATTGCCATGGGATTGGCAGAGGAGCTGAGAATGACAGCCCTGGACCTACAGCCAGTTCCCATGTTTAGACTCGGCGTTTCTTTTTTTAAATTTTGACTTTTTATAAACTTTTTTTATGCGTTTTGCATTTCACATTTAAATCTTTTTTTTTGGGGGGGAGGGAAACAGGGTCTCACTATGTAGCTCAGGCTGGCTTTGAACTCACAGCAGTCCTCCTGCCTCAGTCTCCCAAGTACTAGGATTACAGGCATACACCACCACACCTACAAAAACATTTAAATATTTTTGTACCAGAAAAAGAAAAAAAAGGCTATCCGGGGGAGTATTTCTCAGGAATTCTTTCAAAGCAGGATGAAGGAGGAAAATCAGTGTTTTTCTTAGGAACCAGAGCTCTGAATAAAGATGGCATAAGATTGAGGTACAGTCACACTTTTTACCAGTTGTGCAGGGAAGTTTTGGTTGAAGTGACCACCCTTCCCTTCCCACCCTTCAGTGTCAGGCTTGGCCAGCATGGCCAAGGATGCTCTCGTCTCCTTCGGCTTCAGGCTTCAGACACTGGCGAGAGATTCCACACATGCACCTGCCTGGAAGTCTGGGTTCAGGTATGTCTGCTGGCACGGACCAGGATTAAGGAAGAGCATGAGACACCATCCCAGGGTCAGGAGGGAGATAGCCAGTGCTTAAAAGTCAGTTGGGAGAGGAAAACCGAACCTGTTTGCTGAGTCTGCCTACCGTGTTCGGACTGTGCAGGACAGCCTATGTGTGATACAGGATTGGAAAATGACTGCATACCTTTTACATGTATTGGTGCTTCCATGGAAGAGCAAATGGTCTGGCTGGCCCTGAATTCAGGAATAACCTCTCAAAGATAAAAGCAGATGGGTTCAAATTCAAGAGAAAAATAAGTCTTTTGGATGGGACTAAAGATGGGGCAGCTGTGGGATCCCCCAAGCCCAGGAGCAGAAGGGGAACGGGGTGGGTGGCTGTTGCAGAGTCGGGCTGGGGTTCCTGGTGGAAGCAGAAGTGCGATACCCTTCTGTCCCTGATGTTGAGCAGAGAGCAGCTGAGAGGTCAGGCCTTCGTCCTCCTCTGCTTTAAAAAGATTTAAATGTGAAATGCAAAAAGCATTAAAAAAGTTTATAAAAAGTCAAACAGAGCACTTTCCCTCCACCTCTGGTGTCTCGATAACCCAGAGCTTCTCTCTCCATCCTCGCATAAAGCCTTTGCTATATGGCGCTCTTCCTCGGGATTCTTGATGTTCAGTCTCTTTCCAATACAGGTATTTAAGGGCCAGGGTTTAGCTCAGCGGCACAAGTGCCTGCCTGGCAAGTGTGAGGTCCTGAGTTTGATCCCCGGTACCAAAAAAAAAAAAAAAGTATTTAAATATGTGGCATTTCCTGCACTCAGCCAGAATCCTGGCCTGAAATCTTGCCACTTTCTGGCCGATGTGATTAATAATGGAGACTCCAGATGCAGTCTTGGGTCAGGTGATTCGAGGTCTCCCTCACCTCTGCCTGCTGAATTCCCCCGTTCTCTCTACACTCATCCTCAGGAGTCACAAAATGTAAGTTGCTTCTGCTTCTGGTTTTGAGAGATTTGACTGACCGTGCTCCAAGAGGAGCCATTCTTCTGCTGAGACAGAATTTTTAATTATTTATGGTGAACATTAGAGCATACCAACTCCCAGGCAGGCTTCTCCTCAAGCAAAATGTGATCTCTAAATGTAGCTTCCAGAAAAAATTCATGTACGCTAATTTCAGTTTTACACCTATGAATATTTTATTTCCCAATAACTCATAATGGTCCTTGAGGAGGAATTACTATTAAGTAAATATGCAAAATCTGAAGCCTCCCAAGATGGAATGCCTGTATTATTGTTTGGCATAACAAAGATGCAGATGTAGAGTGGGTCTCTTCTCATCATTTTATTAACGAGTTGCTCCCCCTTTCTCTCTCTCCTAGCTGCATTTGCTCTCTTTTACATTCATTCATAAATCTCAGAGAAAAGCACTAAAGAATCTGATATCGCCATACAAATGTGATATTGTCCGAGCTATGAATCACCAGTCTCAGCTCAATCTTTGCATCTTCTAGAAGACATATGATGAGGTGGAAAAGTAAATATTAGAAAATTTACTGATTAACAGCCCACCACCCCAGATCCAAAAGTGAAGAGGTGATTTGCACAAAATTTTTGTGCTGTGACTGTAAGAGAAATTTTCTCTTATTAACAGTGCATGGTCTACACTGCTCCATGCTGCTCATCTCCCCCCAATATTCCGGGAATTGAGCCGTTATAGTTAAAACCGCCTAGGTTAAATTCAGACAAGGATAAAGCTGACTAGAAAACCTGGGTTGCAAGGTAGAAACAACCCCATCCCGTGTTTAAGGAATTTATGGAATGTACCTTCCCTGGGCATCTGCTGCCCATATTAGGAAGCACCCTCCGCTGCCCAACTCTAGACCACCCTATAGTCGCCCCCTCCAATGAATTTAGAAAGCCATTTAAACTAACCAATGCCTTCTGCTTCTGTAACCGCGCTTGCCAAAGTCCTGCCTTCCTTTGTTCGGTAGTTTAAAAGCCATGCTCCGGCATACCTCGTGGCTCTCTGTTCCTGCGTGTTCAGTGAGTCCCACGCATGCTTGGACAATAAAACCCCTTGCCTATTGCACGAGAAGGCGTCTGTTGACTTCTTCCTACACGCGGCGGGCGTCTCGACCCTCACAGTGACAAAGTGTTAATGAGTGCCGGGAGCTTGAAATCAAAGTTGTCCCCGGAGCCATTTCCTAACAACCCATGGCCAGGGTGCACAGTAGAACTGCAGTCTTGGTGCAGAGCTCCATGGTGATACCTTCAATCCAGAACCTTCTCAGCCTCCCTCAGCCCATAACCTGTGGGTCAGGGCCTTCTTGGTGGAACAATTCCACCCTGGCTCCTCCTGGAATCAGTAACTGCCATGCTGATGCCCTGGGTGCCGGGGAGCTTGCTGGACAGCTCTGTGGGGAGTGGGTGGGGAGGCCTTGCAGGACTCCTGGGAGGAGGCTGTGGGTTTAATTTCTGCACCCCAACAGCATCTGGCCCAACCTCAACAGTAACTCCCTGGACCAGGTGGTCTGCGTCTCGGAGGGCTAAGGAGGTGCTGGTCTCAGGACACCTGCAGCTCTTCTGCAGTCCTCACCTGCCCACTACTAACACATGGCATCACACACTCAGGTTCTGAGTCTGAGACTGTCTGAGTCTTGGGCTTTCCTGGGGCCTCTGTTAGCAGAGATACACAGAACTCAGCATTGGCACACATTTACAAGAGCTCTGGGTCATTTGGGACTAGTTCTTGTAATTTCCCTCTCTCTCTCTCTCTCTCTCTCTCTCTCTCTCTCTCTCTCTGTCTCTCTCTGTCTCTCTCTGTCTCTGTCTCTGTCTCTGTCTCTGTCTCTGTCTTCTTCCTTTCTTGTTTTTCTTTTTGTGTCAAAGTACCTGGGATTGAACCCAGAGCCTTTCGACTGAGCTACCTCCCTAGTCAACTTTTAATTTTTTAAATGTTGAGACAGGGTCTTGCTGCATACTTGTGATCATCCTGCCGCAGAGCGCTGGGGAGGCCGGTGGACACCACCACGCCTGGCCTTGTCTTCTTCCTGATTCGTCTCTGACCCATCCCCAGCCGTCTTCACCATAGACCCAGGTTGCATAATACATGGGTAAAAGTTTGGGACCTCAGGTCAAATCTGCCTCTGCCATCAGTCAGCTGCATGACTGGACAGGTGACCTCCGTCTGTGGCAGTCGCCTTCCTTACCTGGAGCGGGGGCAGCAGTGCCAACCTCAGGCCTGGGCTGTGCGTCAGACGAGCTAGGTTTGGGAAATCCTTTGCTGCCATGCCTGGTTCATGGCCGCATCCAGGACATAGCAGCTGCTGTTGTGACTTAAACATAACTGAACTGTTTACATATGGTGGACGTTGGCAGCATGCAGTTCAGTGGGGTCCCAGTGTTCTCACAGAATCCCATGCCACGGCACCACCGCCCGGCCCCTGGGTAAGTGAAGGGCCTCTCATTGTTCACCCTACTTCTGCCCTTGTCTCTCCACAGGCCTCCATGCTATGGAGGCCAGAGCCAGCACACTGAGCCAATCAGTCAGGCCCTGCCTCTCCTCTGCTCAAAGTGCTCCAGTGACTCCCATCTCATAAAGTGAGTCCTTACACTGGCTACCAGGCCTTCTTGATTTTTTCCTGTCACCTCTGTCATGCCCCTCTCACGTTCCCATCGCACATACTTCTCCAGCAACACTGGGCCTGAAACCTGCCACACAGCCTCCTGCCCCAGGGCCTTTGCACTTCTAGTGCCTTCATAGATGCTGGAAACTCTACCTTCTCCCTCCCATCTCCCTTTACAGTTATGCTATGCCAGCTGTTCAGGCTTCACAGGCCTTCCTGGCTCCCTCTGATGGCATTTTCTCTCTCTGTAGTGCTCTGGGTGAATAATTTGGGGATGACAATGTGTAATGTATGTACCATTGTTACTCCCTGACTGATGTACTTTAAAATTCTGTTGTAGTTTTCCTCTTCTTCTCCTCCTTCTTCTTCTTCCTCTTCTTTCTTTTTATCTATGAATAAAATGGTTTTGAAAAAAACCAAAAACGTTAATATTGGGGTCCCCCACACACACACCAAGCCAAGGACACTGCTTGCTGAGCACTGACCAGCACAGGCCTGGGCAGAACACAGATGTGCCCCCACACACCTGTCTGGGGAACATCTGGACACACAAAAGCTGATAGCTGAGTGAAATAGGGCACCTCAAATTCATGTTCCCCTGGAACCACAGATTATGACTTTATTTTGGGAACAGGGTCTTCTAAGATGTGAATAGTTAAGGTGACCTTGCACGGGATTAGAGGGGTCCCTAAGTCCAATGACTGGTCTCTTCAAGAGGCAGGAAAGGGAGCTTTGGCTGTGGAGACACAAAGGAGGCCCAGGGGAGAGGGACATGGAGTCGGAGTGACGCAGAGCTGGGGTGCAGCTCAGGGCGGGGCACTCGCCTAGCAGCCCCTCCCCTGTGACACTTTGTCTGGGGGGTGCTGTTTCCCAGCTGTGTCACAGTCTCCTGCCACATGAGCTGCCTCACTGCAGGCCCGGAACAGTGGGTCAATCATGGCCCAAAGCCTCCAGAGCTGTAGCTCACATGTATCCTCTTCTCTTTATACGCTGATTATCTCATGTATTTCATTATAGTGACAGAAAGCTAACTAACGGAGGACTATCGGGTCCTGACATAGATCCCCGATCTTCCAAACGAGTGCGGAAGTTAAATAAAAAGAGACAATTGTAATGATGTCTTAGGGCTCCAGGAGGATCAAAACCCTCAGGACTCCGAGGGCTAAGACCAAGTCTTCTCTGGATTAGTCCGTTTTATTAGGCCCAAGGACAAAAGGTGAGAAAAGCGCAGGAAATGAGCAGCACCTCGGGAGTCAGCTTCAAGGACTTCTCCAAGTGGTAAATTATGCCAGTTTAGAACTTTCTTATCTCCAAGGTAACATTCATAGTAGGATTCAGACAGTAGGAGTGAACTTCCTTCTCCATTTACTTAATTAGTGGAGGAGCCAAGGTGTCTTCAGCTGTGGCCTTATCTTGCCCTTTGAAGTATCCATATCTCTGGCTTCATAGGCTACTACAAGCCTCAGCCAAGACCAGTGATTCATAGAGGGTCACTTACTGTGAATCAGATCCCATCACCAGGCAAGGGGCCAAGGCCTAGGACAGACTCACAGATAAAGATAGAAAGCCAGTTAGTAAAATTTAAATCCTGCTCAGAGCTGCTTCATAGTGGTCTCCAACAGAGGACCAAAGTATAGCTCAATGCCTTGGACATTACAAAGATTATCTGGATCTGGTAGAAAGACTCAGAAGTCATTAAAGAATGGAATTTCAAATAATCACAGACAGGTTAAGAAAAATGCTGTAAGTGTCAGGCACAGTGATGCACACCTGGAGTGCCAGCACTCAGGAGGCTGAGACAGGAGGATCACCACGAGTTCAAGACCGGCCAGAATTACAAAGTGAGACCCTGTTTCAAAAAGACAAAACAAAACAAAAACGTTCTAAGGGAACCAAGACCCATCATGTGATGAGAAACTGGCGGCATATTCAGAAGAAATGTGAGCAGCTGATGTTTACATTGGTTAGAACCTCAATTCTTTCAAGTGATGCCTTTTCTTTGGCATCACAATGATACATCATGGTTAAGGAAACGAAGATCTAGCTCCTAGAATAGCAGGCACTAGTTAGACAACATTCTACACAGCTTTGCACAGAAGACAAAGTTAGAAATACCAAATGCTCCCATCAGAGTAGAGGAAAGAATCACATCAAACAATTGTCGCTGCCAGTGCAACTGCATAAAGAGCGTATTTGGCAGATGAAAAGCCCGTGACTTCTTCTAGTAGAGTCATGGAAGAATGCTCTGGGGTTTCTAAGGCTGGGATTATATTTAGTCTACATATTGATAAGGGCAGTCAACCAATTGCCTAATAAAACGGTTAACATTCCTGAGACAGTAAACTAGTTGACTGGGGAGAGGTAATTATAACTTCATGAATTCCCTTTTTTACCTTGGCTACAAAAACAGCCTACACAGAGAAATATGATTTCATCACTTGATTTCTAAATTTATTAAAGGTCTAGCATTTCAAAAGCTGACCTTGTGCCTCCGTGTGTGTGTGAGTGTGTGAGTGTGTGTGTGTGTGTGTGTGTGGTTGTTTGTTTGTTTGAACACAGAGCCACTAACTCTGTACATTCTCAGGCTGGGCTCAAACTCAGGAACTCTCTGCCCCAGACTCCTGAGTGCTGGGATTACAGGCATGAGCATATTTGGTTAAAAATTTTTGTTTGTTTGTTTTGAACTCTGGAGGTCAGAATCCTTTGGTTGCGTCTTGACTCTCTTGGGTTGAAATCTGATTAACAACGCAAGTTGGTTTCTCCGAGGTCAGCGCAGAGAGAGAAGGCGGCAGTGCGATTCTCTAGAGGGCTGTGCAGTTGGTTCTTATAAAGATTTGGACTCACGCCTTCCTTGGAGTTCTGCTCTCCCCTGCTCTCTTCTGTCGTCTCCTTATGGTTTTCCATCTGCCCGGCTCCTGCACTGCATCACCCTCTTGGTCCTTGAAAGCATTTGCTTCGGTGACCTGCAGAGGGAAACTCCGGGTTGCAGAGACACCGTCATCATCTGTGTCGTGCTTTTGACCCCTGTGGGAGACATACTGGTGTCAGCTGTGGCCTACAAAAAGGACAGGAAAACAAAACACACACACTAACAGTGTAAGTGACACTTGTACACAGAACATGCAGTTGTCACGTGTGGAGACTGCTTTGGCTGTGCCAGTTGACGCAAAGCTTATTTCTGTGGTAGACTTGTGTTTGTGTTTACCTTGTAATTCACCTAAGTATTTATTTCTGATGTTATCTTTTAGGCTTTGTAAGCAAGTACATCATTGATGTGAAAATGTTGGTATCTATTATAAGCATTCATTACATAGGGAGTATTTTATTTTATTGATGTCTTATTTCCTGCTAACTGCACATTGTACAGTATAGTAAGAACCTCCTGACAGACAGCAAGATTGGTAAGATGTCAGGTATGTCCTACAGAACAGACAGGAAACCTAAGCGTCAGTGTAAGCAACACTTGTGTGTGAAATGTGCCATTGTCCTGTGCGTAGGCCGCCTCAGGTGTGATAATTGAAGTAAGGATTATTTTTGTTGTGGACTACTATTGGTATTTTCATTATGGTTCGTATGGGTATTTATTTCTGTTGTTATTTTTAAAACTTAGTAAACCAAAAAACAGTCAATGTTGAAATGTTTGATGCTTTTTTTAATAAACACTGAATAAATATTAAAAATTCAGTTTTTAAATTTTTTTCTGTTAGGTACTCTTTGTTTAATTTAGTAAAGTTCATAACATTAAATTAATGATTCATCAATAGAAATACTTCTAAAGAATAGACACGGGTTTCCTACACCCTCCAGTATGCGGGTTCAACACAAAATTGTCATGATGCCCTATCACTGCAAAGTTAGATTCAAACAATGACTTATTTAAAACAAAAACTGTTCATAGCATATGTTGGCATTTTAAATGCTTGGGTATTTGCTATAGACCACAATCCTTTATAAGTACTACTAAACAGGATTTTTTATTTTTGAGATAGAGTCTCACTATATTGTCAGGCTGATCTCAATCTTCTAGGCTTAAGTTACCCTCCCACCTCAGCCTCCTGAGTAGCACAGTAATGAGACTACAGGCACACACCTCTGTGCTAGGCTGAATACTTCCTATTTATATACAAAGTTTAAAAAACACTTAATAATGAGTGTTTTGGTTACTTTTCTCATTGCTGAGACAAAATACCCAACGCCCAAAATTAGGGGAGGAAAGGCTCATCCAGCTCACCGTTAGCAGAGGTGTCAGTTCATAATCCACTGGTTCCAAGCAGAATGTCATGTCAGCATGGTAGAGGGCACCAGCAAGGAGAAAGAGTTCATAGAAGGCAGCAAAACAACAAGCAGCCCTTAAGGCAGGTAGCACTCTCACCCAGGGCAGGGCACCCTTAATCCTCCCCAGAACTATGAAGACCAATCAGCGGACTAATTCAGTAATCAGACACCCTTAATCCCAGCATCACACACTCTAGATCCAGCCACTTCTGAAAAGCCCCGCCCCCATGACTGCATGAGACTTTGGGGGGACATCCAGAAACAAGCTAAGACAATGAGAAAGAATGTTTAGTTTTCCACTGCCAGCCCCAAGGATTATGTACTGGTTAAACTACAGTGAAAGAGAATATAAAAGGGTGAGTGAGAGTCTGTTTTTCAACTTTGCCTAGAGCTAGTCTTATTCTAGGAGGAGAAATAATGGGCTCCTCCAGGCAATGGGTTATTGAGTAGACATCACCAGCCAAGGAGCCTCAGGGATTTGCTCTCGCTTGTCCTCTGGCCCCTGTTCTGTTTCATGGAGAAACGTCACTTTACTTTTGTCTGGGTGACAGCCAGCTCACTAGCCTGAGGAGGCTTAGTGAAGCCAGCAATCTGTGCTGCTATTTTGGCTGTGGAATCAAATGTCGCTGGCTCCTGGAGGCAACGATTATTGAGCAAATATCACCCCAGAGCCCTGGGTGCACGGGCAGGGTCTGCAGGGTGGAACAAGATGTGATCAAACCGTATCAGGTTCCCGAAGTACAGTGATTGCTCTTTGGAGAACAAATTATTCTTTATCACCACTGTGACAAACTATGAGACAACTGCATGTGTGCCGGATGCCCTTTGGTCCCGCAAAGCTAGGAGCAGAGAGAACTTTGATGAAATGTGTCAGGCACAGCCCTCCCTTCCCACTTCGATCCAAGCCGAAGTGCAGAGCCCACAGGCCGACGGTGTTTCGGTGACCCCGCAGCAGACGCAGGGCCAGTGTTTACCTCACAGTCCTTAGGCTTTAGGAGCAGCCCCTGTTTCACTCACATTTTATGCGTGTGGCCAGAGCAGGGAAAATCCACGTTAAATTTTACTTTCAGTTGAAAAGAGCCACTCATTCTGATATGACAAAGATGCCTCCAGGTGCTCATCAGACCCATGTGTGGCTGTGGAGGTGAAGCGGGGGTGAGGCAGATGTGGAAGTGCGTGATGCAGATGTGGTAGATGCCGTAAATGGCTGTCAGTGAAGGAGATGGAAACACGGATTACAGACCGTGTATCTACGAACACACATGTAGACGGAGCCCGTGCACATCCTGTGAACACACTGTGGGTGACCCCGGTGTGTAGATTAGGGCTTCTCAACCTCGGCAATGCTCACAGTTTCACCTGGATACTTCTTTGCTGTCAGGAAATGTCTTGGGCATTGCAAGACGTTTAAACAGCATCTCTGGCCTTTGCCCACTAGATGCCAGGGCATTCTGTCCCCCAACCTCAAGTGCTGACAATGAGAAACATGTCTGGATGTTACCAGCTATGCCTGGGCCATGAAGTTGTCCTTGCTGAGAGCTGCTGACACAGATGGTATAGATGTGACTGTTCACGTAGGTGTTGACGAGCGTGCCCGTCAAGGTACAGAAGACAGAAATGAAAAAGCATCTGTAGATGACACAGGTGTAAGCCAAATGCAGGTGAAGTGACAGCGATGTCAAGAGAGACAGAAATAATGAGCTCTGCTATGGCTTGAATATGACTGGTTCCCACCAAAACTCACACTGAAGAATTTTTATTTGAATGTAAGTTATTTGAAAATTGGGACTGTATCAGTCAGTTTTCTCATTGCTGGATATAATACCTGACAGTCACAACTTAGAGAAGGACAGTTGAATTTACCTGACAGTTGGGGGAATTCAGCCCATGGTCAGCTGGCTCCAAGGCAGGAACACTGAGGCAGAAGGGCGTGGTAGAGCAAGCTGATTGGTTCACAGCAGCTGGAGAGCGGGGCCGAAAAATGGCAGCAAAGAAGGACAGGAGAGGGACCACGTTCGGCACCCAAAGCCTGGCCTCCTCTATCCACCAGACACACCCAGGAGTGGGCTCGCAGGTCTGAGGGGCATTTCTTAATGCAATGAAGTTGAAATATCAGCATGAACAGTCACAGGGACCAAGCCTATTAACTATTAATAACTCCCAAAGCAATTTGGAGATACTCATTAATAGTCTCTTAATTGTTTAATTAATTTTACCATGTGGCAAATAAAGTCATTTTTCATATTAAGAAAGAAGACAGACTTGTCTCAGGAAAGTTTGTGGTAACTTAGAACTTCAAGTTTTTATAAGTAAATATATGTAAGTAGACATTTAATATACTGAAAACATATGCTATATATATTCCCCAACATTTTATTATGACAAAATTCAAATATATAGAAAGTTGGCAAAAATTTACACATAACACCTTTATGCTTCTCTTTTAGATTTTTGCCATGAACATTTACTATGCTTGCTCAGATCATGGCTGTCTAGCTGTTTTTGTTACTTTCCCATCACTGGGATAAAATACACAACATGCACAACTTAAAGGAGAGATTTACTTTGGCTGATGGTTTCAGAGGGTTCAGTTCACAGTTAGTTGGAAGCATGGCAGAAACATCATGGAGGAACGGCATGGCAGAGGAGAGCTGCTCAGCCTATGGCAGCACAGAGCAAAGGCAGGAGCTAGAGAGAGCGATACACCCTTCCGGTTCATCTCTTCTGACCAGGCCCCATCCTTCCCAACAGGACTTGGCAAGAGGTCACTGATGAGTACAGCACCTCCTGACCCAATCACCTTCCAAAACCTCTACCTCTACACACAGAAGACTTATGGGGAACATTTTAGATCTAAATCATAAGACTGTAGGCCACCATATATCTATCCATTAATCCAATGTGTTGTTGATACATTTCAAAGCAAGTTTTACATATGTTTTTAAAGTACTTTTCTAAAGGACTGAAGTCCACAAATGACTTCATTTAGCTAGATATAGTTGCGTGTTATGATCTTACATACTAACCCGGTCATAGATCACTCGTGTTCTACAGAGCAAACCTTTGTAGGAGCCAGGCAAGTCACACGCTGTTTGTTTAAAATTTGAATCTGGGGTCCAAGCAAGGAGAAGCCCAGAGTTTATAAAGAACAGACACTGAAAGGAGCAAATGGCAGCATTTGTCTGACTCCCTTTAGGGACGTTTTCAGAAGACTGGTAAGCAGCATCCTGTTAGGAATCTTTTAAGTGAGGTGTGACCACTCAAGATGACCTCTGAAGGTCCTTGCTGATAGAGCCACCTGATCCTGAAATATCTCAGTTTATACTAAGGCCTGATACTTAGGTTACATAAAGGAAAAAGTAAATGATGAAAATCAAACAATATCACATTTCAGGATATCTCTTCATTAACACAAAATCACAAGGCAGACCTCAGATAGTCTTTCAACTGACTTGGTAAATGTGAGTAGGATGTGCGTACATTGGAGCGAACAGGGCCAATATTTCTGCCTTAGCTAACATCCCAGCCTCTATCAGACATTGCCAAGTTGCCTGTTTATAGCTGGATGACTCTCAGTTTAAGCAAGTTAGTCCTGAAGAAACTCAACCTCTTTGTCCAGAGAAGAAAACTATTCCATCAAGATTACAGTTCTCTACCTAAGACCCGTCATGTTCAGTAAATTATGAATTTCCCCCAAACCTTCCAAGATGACAAGGACTTGCCAAAAGCATAGTGGCTTGGGCTACGGCATTTCCAACAGCCGGGACATTGGCCGAGTGAGTCAGTGGGCAGGTATTCGGTTACTCTGGGGCGCAGCCAGACTCTGTGGGCTACAGTGGGTTACTGGGCAGGGTGGGAAGAGGACTAAACTGCAGTGACCCTGTAACACCCTGTAACACAGGGTGGACGGTTACTGTGCAGCAGCAAGACGATCAAGGTGTACCCACTGGAAAGTGGGTTTTGGTGGTAGCAGAGGATGTGTACTGCCTGATGGATTTTGGGAAGATGTCTGCTGGGTTTTGAGTTAGTGGGAAACACAAAGTCTGTCCATGTTTGGAGGATGAGAGTGAGAACCTGGTGGCAAGTGCTAAGGGCACCCTGTCTGTACCCCTTGGGCCTTAGCATTTTGTGCCCATCAGCTCACTTCCAGCTGACAGTATCTGCCTCTGAATCCGTGGGCTCTGTCTGGTGGCCAAGGTCTGTTCTGTCCATGTGCATAGCAGGACAAAGGTGCTGTAGAGTTAGTGCTCAGTCCATTGTGCCTTCAACCCAAGACTGATGGGTGCTGGTGTTTAGATCCCAGGGCCCTCAGTCCTTGGGCAGGGTTGTGCCTGGTTCCCAGAGATACCCAGGATGAGTCTCCAGTGGCCACAGGAGTACCTTGCTTGAGAATGCACCTTTCTCTGTCTTCCTTCCCCGCTTGTCTTAGTTCCTACTCCTTTATGCAGATAAACAACTTGAACTTGAATTTGTGCCTCAGCAATTTCCTGAGGGGAACTTAAACTAGACACAGCCAGTAGGCACATTCTCTAAAGGTCTTTCTGGGTCATTATTTTCCATCTTGTAACCCGTGAAGGCCATGAGAAAGCGGAGAAGACAGGGCCTGCCAAATGCTCTTACCTCAGCCCAGAAAAGGCAAGGGCATCTTTCCCATAACAAAGAAACTGTGCCTTGGGGAACAGCTGTCACAGTGTCAGCTCTGGCCTTGTATGACTAAGCCAAACAACGACATCTCCTGTTACAGAATTTGAGAGCTGTCAGAAATACACCAAAAGAACCGTGGCAGAATCCTCATCAGATCTCCTGTGTTCCACTTCATCTCTGCCCTAGTCCAATATGTAACGGGGCTGGAAATGCCTCCATAGGCAATTGCTGTCGGCTGTCTAAATGCCAGAGGGAGCTCAAGTGTGGAGCTGGCGTGGTCATTTGCCAGTGTGGTTGGTCACTCGGCATCCTCGTGCCCTTTCCTTAATGGTGTGGCTGGCGATGGAAAGCAAGATCCACTTTCTACTATAGGCAGGAACCAAGCCAGGTGTCCTTTTCCTGGTCCTTGGTCACCAGATGAAAGTCTTGTAATCGAGACTCAGCAAATCCCATCAGGACTATTAATTCAGACTCAGGGTTTAGAGTTCCACACAGCAGTGGCATCTGGCCCCTATGCTTGGCTGTGGTGCTGTCCAGCAACCAGAGTGGCAGTAGGGCAGAGTTAGGGATCTCCTAACCAGACTGTCCCTGAAGCATGACCTTGATTATGTCCCTGCTGCCCAGTCTCCCTCAGATTCTGCCTGTTTTCAAAACCTGGTGTCCAAAGCTGCAGTCGATTTTGTTAGCCACCTCCTGTCCTGCCATCGAAACCAGCCGGAGTCCAAGTCTTGCTTGTACAACTCAGAGCTTTGCCTGGCACAATAATGATGACCCAGGACCACTAAGCCTCCTCTGGGCTCTTGTCCAGGGGGCACCTGGATAGTTGTGGGGACTTTTGTTTCCTTCGTAGTGCCTGACTGTTTAATTGCTGTGTTCTTGTGCTAAAGTTCTACAGTTCTACATGAAGTGCTGGCCAGTAAAACTTCAAAGATATCAGAGTTTCTGCATCCTTAGTGGTGGGGGACAATATCGTGTGAGAACCACAGATGGGTCTGGTCCAAATCCAAGTACTTGAGTGTCTACAGTCACTGCTTGCATGCATAGGTCCCCAAAGAAGAGAATCTAAAGGGCAAGAAAATCTATAGTTCATTTAATAATGCTCACAGGTGACTGCTCTGTAAATGGGCCCATTGGGGCAAAGAGCACCTGAGTTGACAAGAGAGTGCGAGACACTGGCAGTTTTCCATACAGAGCAGTATGGAACAGCTTTGTAGTCCTGAAAACAAGTGTGGGAAGTGGGAAATGTGGCTGCTAATATGTAAGTTACAGAGGTCTTTTAAAGCTTTCCCAGAGGGAAAGGGAGGGATCACACTACATACAAAATAAATAAAATAAAATAAAATGTTGAAATATTATGGGTGAGAAAAACTTCTACAAATAAAGGTAAACCAATCTATCTGGAGGGGGATTTAAAACAGCTTTGAGAGAAGTGGAAGTCGACCATCGTTTGAAAGGTGCTGAGGAGATCTGCCAACCCAATGGATCAGCAAACCCTCCTTTGGGTCCTGAGTAAAGCAAACCAACTGTAAGAAGACACTTTTGAGACATCCAGAAAAATCGAGCAGGAACTAACTACTAGATAATGTTAAGAATTTATTGATGATTTTCTTGGAAGTCCTAGTGCTATTCTGATTGTTTTTTTTTTTTTAAACCTCTTTATCCATTAGAGATACCAGGGGCAGTAAGATAATGCCCAGCATTTGCTTTAAAACGCTCTAGTGCAGTGCTGCCCAAAGTGCGGTCTATGGCTTGGTGCCAGTTTGCAAATCGTGTGCTCTTGGTCTGTAGTAAGTACAGACATTGACAGGAAGTATAACCCTTGGACGTTGCCACGGCATCAGAGCAGGGATGGGTGCACTCTTCTCTCATCTGGGAGAGCCGAGTTTGGGTGCTTTCAAACCCACTGCATGGTGCAGTGAGTGCGGCAGGAGGGTAAACTGTGTGCTGCCTTCGGGCTACAGCAAATGGGAAATCCATCAGGACGCCTCCCACACACTGCAGAGGCAGCGATTTAATATACACGCTCAGGGAGGGCCACTGACGACAAACAACAGCGGAAAGCTGATGGCTGATGGGCGCATGAGGCTCACAACACAGTGGCCTCTGCTCCCGTGAACATGTGGTATATCACTTGGTATGTTAGACTATCCTCCCAACTCGGCCTGTCAGTGAAGACATCTTAAATGTATGCATTTAAACGCATGTTTGTATTTAAACATACAGCATACATGTGTGTGTTTTAAATTAAATAACATAGAAATGATATGCAGAACCCTTAGCTCACGAAAGGACTCTATGCAATGATTCAAGTATAACTTTCTTTCCCTATCAAAGAAGTTTTAGGTAAACAAAGAGTAGTTTGTTGGGTCATGAGCATGGTAAGCTTTTGTTATATAACTGTATAATAAACTCCTTGAGGTCACGGATCCTCTGAGACATCATTTCGGTCTCCATAGCATTCAACCCCAGGTACTGCAGAGTAAATGGGGCTTGATAAACATTGGTTGATAGGCTATACTCAGGAAACAAATTGCTATGAAAAGCAGTTTAATTCTCCATGCAATAACTCCATGTTGCACAATCAATTGGAAAATCAGTTTCCCGAATCCACCCTCTTGGAGATTTGTCACAGAACGTTTGAGCTGGAAAGGGATCCGGAACTATGCTAACGCCCTCATCTTGCAGATGCAGAAATGAGGTCCACAGGGGTGAATGGCCTTGCTCAATAACCCACCCTGCCACAATGTCTCTCAGAGGGCGTGAACCTACCTCCCATTCTAGCCTCTTGCCCTTGGTTTTAAAATTAAGTGGTTTCTGTTGTGGGAGAGAAAGGGACTGTCAAGCTGACTCTCAGTGGGCTGAACAGGAGATGCCATCAATCAGTGTCCCATCCCAGCACTGGCCATGCCTGGTGTTGGTAGAATAAGCAATCTGGCCTTTAGAAACTTGTCTATTCAGAGAAGGAAAATGGCCATATGCTAGCAGCTACGTAAGACTAGAAGTGCAAATGAGTGGTAGGGCAGAGCCCAGCAGTGCTTTGGAGGGTCAGTCAAGAGATGTGGCAGGAGCAGAATGACATTAAGGAGGGGTCGGCATCAGACCCCCTTGATGATTCAGGAAGATCAACATGGGAGCAAGCATGTGCGGGAGAGGACAAGACAGGGAGGGCGGGGGTGGGGTGGGGTGGGGTGGTGGTGGTGGCAGGCCAAGCCCTGAGCGGGGATTAGGGAGGCAAAAACCTGATGGAGGTAATGCCAATCAGATAAGAAGGTAAACAGTAATACAAGCGTTCTTAGCTCTATGCAAATCTGAACTGATCCGCACTTCCCAAAGTAAGTACTCTAGGTAATTCCCACATTACAGGTGAGGAAACTGAGATGCAGTAAATATCATCTACATACCCAAGGACACACACTAAAACAGCAGAGGCAAACACACATCCAGCTGGCTCCTGTGTCTCAGCTGGAAACCACCATTAGGTTTAGAGGCATAATGAAAGCACATTTTACCCAGCCTGAGCGATGCAGGAGATGTTACTGCTTTAGAGACACCGTGAGATTATCAGCCTGCGGGAAGAGAACGCACTTGGTTTCATTAAAACATTTTGCTTCTGGTGACAAGGACTTATATGACTAGAGCTATCAGAGAGGAATTTGGGAGAGATTTGAGAACTGGTAGATAGACGATAATCGAAGTTTCGAAAGAGGAGCAGTTTCAGAGAATGGCGTGTGTGAGTCAAACACTGCCAAACTGCTGGTGCTGGACTATTTGGACCAAAAGAGGTGGCTTTATATGGGTCAACCAGGACACAAGACTGCCTCAGGTAGAGATGAGAGGTGGAGGCCAAGAGAGAAAAGAGGAAGACGCGGGTGGGGAATGGCCTGCCTGTACAAGCTCACTCTGCTTTAAAATCGTATTTTTGTTTATTTTTAAATAGGCAAGATGTCCACATGGCTGATACTACACAGAGCATTTATTTTATCCATCAGCATTGCCAAGTACAGACAGCAGAATGCTCTCCAGCTAATTGAAGCAGGAAAGTATTTACTAGAAATACACTAAAATGTTGAAAGATCTAGAGGGTTGTGAGCTGGGATTCCAGCAACAATTCATACCACAGAACTAGCACGGCGAGAGAGATCTGGCTGCCCCACTCCTGTGTCAGCCGTGGCCTGCGTCTCTCTCTTATGCTCACCAAGCCAAGTTGCCCACTTCCACCACAGCCAAGGAGCCACTGCCACCCCTGCTAGTGTTGGAAGTACGCTGCTCCCCATTCATCTAGGCCCGACCAATTGCAAAAATGGCACTCAGTGAATCCCATCTTCTTGGGCGCACACCTGTGTGAGATCCTTTCCCACAGTAACACTGAGCCTGGCCATGGGATCTGATTTGCCCAATGCCATGCCAGCAGGGGCTTGTAGAATGCTTGTGCCACAGGGGAGGGACAACCTCTCGGAACTACCTCCATGCCATGCCCCAGGGGACAGCCAGCCCCAACTGTTGCCTGCAAAGTCATCCCAGTGTACTCAGCACTGACTGATCTGCCAGGTGACTACAGCTGTGTGAGTTGCCCCAACTAACTGCCCAGCTATGATGGCACAAGTTGTTGAAGCACTTTTTTAAAGTAAACTTTTAATTTTGTGATAACTAGATGCATGTGCAGGTTGAAAAAATAACAGAGATCCTGTATATAATTTATATCTAGTTCTCAAGAATATTACTGTGTAAAAACATAGCATAGTAGTACAACCAGGATACTGCCTTCGATATGGACAGATCTTGCTCAGATTCCTCCACTTGACTTGTATTCATGTATAAATCCAGTTCTATGCAGCTTTGTCTCATGTAGGTTCTGGCATCCACTGCCACACAGAGCAGTGATGCGGGTGATTTATGAGGCTTGTTCTGTTTTACTGTTTGTTGAAGACCCAGTGTGTGGTTTCATTGATTTGTGATGGTTTTTGGCCTCAGTTTTATTGATTTTTGTTCTTACTTGTATTATCTCCTGCTTTCTGCTTACTTTGGATTTATTTTGCTGTCTTTCTAATTTCTTGAGGCAGGAACTTAAATGATGGATATGCTTTCGCCATGTCTGGTATAAGCATTTGCTGCTATACATTTCCTGCTCTGCGCTGCATTAGCAGCACCTCACTATCGTACTTTTGCATTTTCATTTATTTCTATGTCTCTCCTCCTCCCCACTTTGAGACTTAGTTCTTGACCTGTAGGTTTCAAAATTTGCTGTTTAAATTGTTTAGAAGTGTGCTGTTTAAATTATGAAGTATTTGAAGACATTCTTATAGCCTTCTGTTAGTAATTTCCAGCTTCCTTCCAGTATAGAGGCTTTTTAACAAGTCCTTCTGGGATTGATGTAGTGGTGGACAAAGGCTTTATTTTTAAGAGAGATGGTGCTGGTTGCTATGGTGGCCGGAAGGGACTTCAGCTGAGAGCAGTGCCAGCAGGGTTTAAGTGGTGAGCACGGAACAAACGGGGCTTCACTGCACCCTGTAACTCACAAGCATCTTCAGACATACTTAGCACACTTATAATGAGCAGTTACTGGCCAAGGACAGTCTCATGAAGATTCTGAGACTTAGCAATCATCTAAAATCTGTAACTTGCAGATGAGGAAAGAGACCCAAAGAATTCAAGTGAATAAGCTGAGGACGCACAGTGGCAGGGCCAGATCTCAAACCTAGGGCTTGTTTGTCTACAAATGCCAGCACTTCATTGTGGCTTAGCTATTTCCTGGGTCTAGGAGATGGGGCCAAAGGGAAGAGGAGGTGAAGCAAACTCTGAATAGGGACGTGTGTGTGTGTGTGTGTATACATACGTGTTCGGTGCGCATGTTTGTGTTTTTTAAAAAAGATAAAGAAGACTTGTAAATATATGGTAGACAAGGGAGAGGAGAAAGGAGGAGGCTGAGGGTACAAGATGGTGGGAGGAGAAAACCATGATAGTTTGAGTCAGGGATTACTGAACCCTTGCTGTCAGGGATTCTAACAAGAGCATCTGACAACCGCACAGCTTACATGCAAATATTCCCCACACCTGCCAGAGACAAGGGCCCTGGTGGAATTTGCAAAGACAATCAGAAAACTATCACCCTTTGGATAAGCATGAATCTCATTCTTATGAAATAATTCAGAATCCTCAAGACATTTGACAGTAATCTCCAAAGGCTCAAGGAAGCAGAAGAGAAGAGAACAGAGGGGCAGGGATGCTAAAACTTATGTTTTCCATAAATTCTCCACCCAGAGAGCTAGCACATGGAAAGGATTCACTTGTGGGAGTTTGGAGAACTCGCTTCAGTTGCTGGTGAAACCATTATCCTAGTGCACAGTTCTGAGGGATTTCAGAAAATGCAATGAAAGAATAAGGCCAGTGAATTTCAAAGCAGCACACCAGCCCGCCCTGGTCCACAAGCACGCTCGCAGAGCAAAGCCCTCATGCCAGAGGTGCTGTCATTTGGATGGCCTTGACGTTCTTCCTCTGAGCCTGAGCCTGCCCAGGAAGACCCAGTGCTCAGCTCAGAGGGAAAATGACTGACTCCTAGTGAAGAGAGCCGCTCAGAGGGCCACGCGCCAGTGACTCAGAAGAACAGGGCTGGGATGGGGAAAGGCGCAAACCAGTACGATGAGTCAGTCCAAAAGCAGCCCAAAGCCGGCTGTGTGCAGATGAAACTGATCAAGTCCGCTTCTGTTGCAGCATTTCAAAGTGAATTATACCAAGACGTTTTACCTCTAAACCCTTCAGGAGTCATCTCTAAAACACAAAGACATCTTCTCACCTTCCGCTGGCCGACTATTAACAGCGGAGCACCAGCGGCTGCTGGACTGGGTTTACCAGGCAGGGAGAACAAAACAGAGCTGGTGTCCCTCCATGGGAGAGGGGACTCCCACATCATACACCGTATGATTCCATTTCTTTAGGGGTAATCCAGTCATGAAGGTGAAGCTCAGGGTACTGTGGGACTTTATAAAAAAGGGAGACCCTCCCCGGTGGTGGGAGGGGGTGGGGAGGGGTCTGGAAAGACTCCTCTCAGGAAAGCACCCTCCAGGCAGAAGGAACTGCATGTAGGATGGCCCTGAAGAGGAGGAAGGGCAGCAGCTGGACTGAGAAGTAAGCAGGGGTTCCAGGGTCACCTCTACTTTGGTGACCCATTAGCTCCTGTCCACAGCGTCCCCATCTGCAGAATGGGTCAGGTAACAGCTGTGTTTGAAATGATGGCCAACGCTTAGAAGGCACTCAAGCACCTCACTGTACCATGTTGGTTAAGAATACGTCCAATCTGCTGGAAGGCAGAGTAGGGAAAACTCTTAAAGACACTGGTGTAGGCCAAAACTTTATGAACAAAACCTTGATTGCACAGGAAATATCACAAAGAATCAACAACTGGGATCTCATCTTACTAAAAAGCTTCCGTACAGCAAGAAACCACCAACAGAGTGAAGAAACAACCCACAATTGAGAGACAATGTTTGCCAGCTGTTCCTTGGACAAAGGATTACTATCAAGAACATAAAAGTAACTTTAAAAAAATCAGTCCTCCCAGATTTAAAGACCCAATCCAAAGTGTAATCTGAGATGAGCACACACTTCTCAGATGAAGAAATATGAACATCAAATAAATATGTGGAAAAATGTTCAACATCACTGGTCATTTGTGAGATGCAAATTAAAACAATACTGAGATTCTACCTCACACCAGAAAGAATGGCTGTTATCAAGAAATCAATCAATAGCAAATGCTGGAGAGGCTGTGGGGAAAAAGGAACCCTTCTCCACTGTTGGTGGGAGTACAGACTGGAGCAACCACTGTGGAGATTGGTGTGGAGATTCCTCAAAAAACTAGGATTGGAGGTCCCATTTGACCCAACTATTCCCCTTCTGGATATCTTCCCAGAATTAAAAACATCATACCACAATGAAATGTGTGCACCCATGTTCATAGCAGCACAATTTTTAATAGCCAGATTTTGGAAACAACTTAAATGCCAACTGACTGAGGAATGGATAAAAAAGATGTAGTACTTTTATACAATGGAGTACTACTCAGCTATAAAGGACAAACTTGAGACTTTTATAGATAAATGGATGCAATTTGAGACCATACTCATAAGTGAAATAAATCAGACTTGCAAAAATAAACATCATCTCACTAGAGTAAGAAGCTGAAACTATATATATATATATATATATATATATATATATATATATGATTAGTTACACTACTGATTTCTCTGAGTTCACTGAAGAGAAAGGTTTGCACTGGTACTGTTTGGATGACTGAATGCAGATGTCTTGTGCTCTGGGTGACTGATTTGAGGAAGACAATGCACAATACGTGTACCATTGTTGTCCCTTGATTGCTTCGTTTTGAATTTTTTTTTCTTTGCTTTTCTCTTTGAAATAAAATGGATTTGAAAAAAAACAAGAGTATGCCCGGAGCCATCACTAACCCAAGGGGAACCAGAAACACGGCAGGAAGTAGGTGAGGTCAGCTCCATGTTCTTAATTTTCAGTCACATTTTCATTCCACACTTTCACCTAACAGAGCTCATGATCCCACATCTTTGTCAACACTAGACGGGATTAAATGTTCCAATTTTTTGTCAACCATATAAATTTAAAAACCATACATGTGTATGTATATGTATATAAAAAGTTAAGATAATTTAAAAAATAAACAAATAAAAACAGCAGCACCTTTTAAAAACACCATTTCTTCATGACAGATTGAGTGGTTGTATTTAATGAGAATTTGCATTTCTTCTGGGAAATATTTGTCCCTACTCAGCTCATTTGATTTGTTTGCTCTTGGTGTTTATTTCCAGATGCTCTTTATATATTGACATTAACTCTTTTTAAAAATTTTATGACATTAACTCTCACTGGCTGATATCTGTAGTAATTTTTTTCTCCCTGTCTGGCTCTGTGTTTCAATACTGCTCTTCCTTCAAAATGGATTTTTACTTTAAACATTTCTTACTTAGAGAAGTGGAAAGGAGAGTGAACCTCCATGTACTCACCCTCTGGATTGGAAGGATTGACATTTTGTCGCATTTGCTTTATCTTATTTCTATGGAAGTATTTTAATCAAAATTAGACATTAAGACAATTGTATCCTATACTTTAATATTCATTACTTTAAAAGAGGTAAATTTTCGCACAAAACCACAATGTCATTCTCGCGGATTTGTATGTTTGACTCTAAAGCTTTTCATTCTTGTGGTCGAAACTGTCTGACTCTTGTTTTGCCTCCATCTGTTTCAGGAAGGGTTTCCTCATGCAAAGATTATAAAAATGCTTACCTACGGTGTCACCTGTGACTTTTATAGTGCTATTTTTATATTTAGATTCTGAGCCCATCTGGAGTCTATTTCTGTAGAGGATCTGAGGTACAGAGCTTACCATTTGGTAGACATTTAGGTAATTCGTTCTTCAGCACAACTTCCAAATGTTATCCTTAGCAAATTCCAAGTGGCTATAAATAAGGCAGCCCATCTTATTTTCCTGCTTAAAATCGAATCTTTTCCCACTGTCCTTAGAATACATTTTGACTGGTTACCCTGACCTAGAGACTGCCTCTGGAATTCCTCTACCACCCTGCCGTCTGTGGGTGCTGGGCAGCGCTCTGACAGTGCACGCAGCTCCCTCCGCTCCTGCCCAGCCACGGCGCCTGGGGTCACTCGCCCAGGCTACTCTGGCCACTCTGTGCCCACCTCGAGACGCCACCCTCTCGTGTCGTCCCACAGCGCTTCCCCCTACTGTAGATCACTCTCGGCGTCACGTGATGCGGAGCTTCCCGGTCTGGTTCGCAGCTGTCCCCATACTGCAGCAGTCACTCCAAGTCCTGGAGCTGCTGGTTCAAAGATGCGCTCTGACCGTTCGCACAGGGGCCGCCAAGGCGCCCGAGGAAGGCCAGCGCCACGGGCCTGCGCACTTCCACTCCTCAGTGCACGGTCTTCCCGCGCCGCAGCCGGAGGCCCAGGTCAGGAAACTGGCCAAGACGAAGGTGGCCTCGTCGATGTTCAAAACTGCAGTTCTTCCCTTCTCTACTGTTGTAGGAGGGTAGACTGGTGCGGCCAGTGTGGAACTCAGTGTGGAAACTAGCAGCAGAGGTCCCCTGTGACCCAGCTTTCCCCTCCTGGGCATTTTCCCAGAAGAATTAAAACATCACACCGCAGTGATATACATGCACCCAGGTTTATAGAGTACAATTTTTTCCCATTTATTTTTATTTTTAAATTTTATTTATTTTTTTTCAAATCCATTTTATTTCAAGAATAAAAAGAGAAGAAAAAGATCTAAAATTTCCAAAACACATCAATCAGGGGGCAACAATGGTACACACATTGCTATTGTTATCTCCGAATCATTCACCCAGAGCACTGTATACCCATGTTGTTTCTTCCAGCTTTTCTGGCTAGTGAGACAATGAGATATTTACACGTGTTATTTCACTCAGAGCATGGCCTCAAGTAGCATCCATTTATCTATAAAAGTCTCTAGTTTATAATTTATGGCTGAGTAGTACTCCACTGTATAAAAATACCACATCCATTCCTCAGCTGATGGACACATAGGTTGTTTCCAAGATCTGGCTATTACAAATTGTGCTGCTATAAATGTGGGTGCACATATATTGCTGTGGTATGATGTTTTTAATCCTTTAAGAAAATACTCAGGCTCTGGGGTTTAGCTTAGTTGGCTAAGGGCCCACCATGGTAAACGTGAGGTTGTGAGTTCCATCCCAGACGCAGCAAAAAAACAAACAAAAAACAAAAAACTCAGAAGGGCAATAGTTGGGTCAAATGGGGAGGAATCTCCACACTGATTTCCACAATAGCAGCACAATTTGTAATAAGCTAAATCTTGGAAACAACCCAAATGCCCATTGACTGAGTAATGGATTAAAAAAAAGTGGTATTTTTATACAATGGAGTACTAGTCAGCTATTAAGGATAAACTTAAGGCTTTTATAGGTAAATGGATGCAACTTGAGACCATACTCACATGTGAATTCAATCAGACTCATATGTATAAACATCGTATTGTCTCCCTAGTGTAAAGAACTGGAAGAGTAAATAAGATCCAAAATGTACAATAGATATCGTGAAAGGGGAAGAAACTGCTCAAAAGGAAAGAACAACAGACAGGTGAAAGGAGAAAAGATAGAAAGGAATATATATTTATATATATGATAATTATACTTACTGACCTATTCATTGAACAGAATGGTTTGTGTTTTCATAGTTTGATCACTTTTTCATGCCTTTATCTTGTAATCTGAGCAACTGTGTATTTGAAGATAAACAATACACAGTGTATTAACCACTGTTAATCTCATTATTTTGTTTGAAGTTCTGTATCATTGAAGGAAAGATGTGTGCTGGTACTGTTCAGACCACTGTAAGCCGATGCGTGTGCTCTGGGTGAATGACTTGGGGATGACAATGCTCAGTGTGTGTACCACTGTTGCCCCCGATTGGCATGTTTTGAAATTTTGTTTTAGTTTTTCTTTTTTCCTGAAATAAAATGGATTTTAAAAAAAGAACTTATGTATCATTTTTATTCATTTCTTTTTAATAAAACATTGCAATTCTTTACAGTTAAGTATAATTGGGCAGATTTCACATTTATCAGCCACATTTAAATCTGTCTGCCTTCTATCAGGACAGGATGGCTTGACTTACAATTTTAAAAGTTTATGATGTGAAACAGTGATATGGATTCAGTATAAGCAGAACTTTAAGTTTTGAATTTCTGTCTTTTCCTGGGCCAGCGATGGATCATGCTGTCTGAAATGTGGGTGGTGGTGGGGTGCCACAGTCCCCTTGCCACGTGTCCCTATGGGTCACAGCCACTGCTCTGCAGTGTGCTGAGCTGCTGAGCTGCGGTGCAAGGCAGGGTGAGTGCAGCAAATACATTCGGGACTTATGATATCTTCCACTTACAATGGGTTCTTCGGGCCAGGAACCCACCATAATCGGAGGGGCATCTGTATGGGGTTCATGGCCTTCGCCAACCTTTCTCTTTAGTTATTTTCCTAATGATTTATATGAATTCTGTTTATTGAAAAAGGCATCTCATATGTGCTCTAAGCATTTACCCTAATTTTGATCCTGTTATGAACACACATATATATAAAATGAACATATATATATATATATATATATATATATATAGAGAGAGAGAGAGAGAGAGGCTGCAGAAGTCTTATGTTTAAAGTAGTCAATTTCATCAAATTTTCAGTTTTTTAAACCATTCTTAAGATTTTCCTTATTCCAAGATTGATTGAAGTTGATCAATCTATCTCACATATATGTGCATATAAATCATATCTATGTACATATTATATATTTATCACCCATGTTTTGGCATAGTGATTTTATAATTTTTACTTTAAAATTTTTAATCCATCTAGAACTCATGACATGAGATGGAGAATCCAGCCTTTTTACTCTCCCTCTCCCAAAGTGGGGAGCCAGACACACTACGATCACTTGTGGACAACTCCCCCTCTTCACTGCGGGTTTGAAATGTCGCTTCCACCGCCCCAGCGCCCAGTTTCCCTCGGCACTGCCCCGCACCCATTACAACCTCCTTTCCCTTGATGGGTCTATTTGTCTATTTCTGTTTTGTTGCTGCTTCTATCATCACAGAGTTAAACTATTTTCATATTTGATAGGCTTACCCTTCTCTTTTTAGTTTTCTGACTAATCATACATGGCTTGCTTTTTAAAAGAATTTGCATTGTGACTATAGGATAAGGAGAGGCAAAGATAGATATGCAGGGATTTGATATAGTACATATACACTGAACTAAACAGATCCACAATTAATCTTTGTCCCTGTGGCATCTAATGTGACCATGGGCTCCCAGCAACTGTGAGAAACACTGGGCAGACTGCCACTGCCACTTAGCTGGGGCTACGGCAGCTGGCTGGTTGTCCCTGTCACTCTGGCATAAACCTGGCTGCATGCAGGTGAGGTATGTGAAAACCATCCAGTTGGTCACTTATATGCTATGCACTATTCTGCATAATTATGATCCAATAAAATGTTTTAAAAGCTTTAGGGCTGGGGATTTAGCTCAGCAGCATAAGCTCCTGCCTGGCACTGTTGGTGAGCATGCGGTTGTGAGTTCGATCTCTGGTACCAAAAAAAAAAAGTTTTAAAGGCTTTAAAAGTCTTGCAAATCTTACTATATTGTTTTGTGCCAATTGCGGATAATAAGATGTGTTCCGTGCCTTTGAACAGGTCAGACAAAGAGGCAGAGTAGGGCGTGGGGCTCTTGGAAAACGCCTGCTTAGCAGGAGCAAGGCCCTCCACTTTGTCTGACTCCCAGCGCACTGCTCACCCCAGCAAGACTGATGAAACGGATAGCACTGCTCTAACTTAATGCACAAGTACTGATTCTCTTTAGAGTTCTGGTGCTTGTGTAACAAATCTGTCTTCACCAAGGCCCCCGTGGGTCTCAAAAGGAGCACGATGAGATCACAGACCAGCCACAGCATCCACAGGATGAAAAGATGTCAGCACAGCCATCCAAGGGCCCCAATTAGACAATAACGTCAAAGGCCAAAACCTGCTGAGCCTTATCTTCTTTGTCTTTATTAAAGATTTCCAGAGATCAGTGGAAAATATTACCCTCACCTCTCAGAGCGCAAATTAAGGAGCACAGCTGCAGAGAATCGAGTATCTTGTACCGGGCTGTCACAAACACTTACTCAGATGCGAGGGACACACTCCACACCCTTCTACCCTGCGGCGATTCTGGCCTTTAGGTTTCTTCCTTCTCAGCTTTCAGGGACTTCCTTCCCTGAACACCCTGGGCACTCGTGTTAATGAAGGGTGTTTTCTGATACGAAAACCTCCTTGCAAAGCAGATGCCGCTGCTCTCCTACATGGACATCCAAATGGTTATGTTTTATTCTTTAAAAACAGTATAAAATAACCAAGTTTCTAGCCGGGCGTGGTGGCGCACACCTGTAATCCCAGGATTCAGGAGCCTGAGGGAGGAGGATCGTTGTGAGTTCAAGATCAGCCTGGGTTACAAAGTGAGCTCAACCCAGCATTGTTGGATTTTAACTACAGGTCTCAGGGTTACTCTGGGCCCAGTGATAGGAGGCAGACAACTGCTTGTCAGAGAACCAGGACTCTTGCTTCTCCAGGGCCCCTCGAAGGCCTCTTCATCTCCAATTCCCTTCTCGCAGGCCTCCTTCCACTTGTGTCTCTGCCCTTCAGCTGCAGCAGTTTCTCTGCTCCCATCTTCCCCGAGCTGGAGACCTGTGTGTGGTGTTGCTAGGGTGCTTCCTGAGAGGGTGCCCTCACTTTTAATGTGCACCTTAGCCTGCCCAGGTGCATAATCCGCTTTGGTGGAAAGCTTCTAGAGTCTTCACTGGGGATGTGGGAGAACACTTGCATTGCACACACAAGGTCCTGGGTTTGAACCTCAGTACCACCACCCCAAAACACAAAGTTGCTGTGAAACTCAACTACGTAAGTGCAAATTATAGAACCTTGTGTCAGTTAAACTTCACCTCCAGCTTCTCAAAATCTAATTGTAGGGTTGCCAGCTTATGTTGCTGCTCCAAATGGCTTCTGATAAAATTCTACCAAGAGTCTCAGACCAGGGTTCAAGACAGAACCAAGGGGTGAGCCCCTGCTGGTACCAATCTGCAGGCCACTCAGAGCGCACGTGGGCCTGGAGGACGGCACGTGTCTGCACTGGAGCTCAGGGTGCGGGGCAAGGATGGGCAGGGGTGAGGGCTCCCTGCTGAGAGGATGAGGGGTGCAGACAGCAGGCGGGCAGAAGACAAAAGTGACAAGAGGAAGCAGGACCTGGCTGGGCAAAAGTCATTGACTTCGAGGTCATTGCAGGCAGCACACACTTATTTCCCTCACCTTTCACGCTACCATCTGATGGCGATGAAGAAACCTTTGTGTTTTTTTTTTTTAATTTTATTTAAAGAGAAAAAAAAGCAAAACAGAAAAAGGGTAGAATACAGAATCTCAAAAAAATAAATAGTAAATCACTAGTTGATAAATTACATATTGTCCTCTTAGAAATAGTTGTTCAAGTTACAAAATTAAAGCATACAAAGTGGACAAACTGAGGCTGCAAACAGATCTGTTAATGATCCAACATAAACTTAGTAATATGGTTATCAATCTTACACACTTAAACATACATGCAGTTATTTCCTTTAGAGCACTTTCTTTTTCTCTCTTTTACAATAGCAATTACACATTTTGGGTTTTATTACTCCTATAGTTCTTATTACTTTTTACACTAGAGACACAATGTGATATTTATAAATATGACTCTTATTTATTTCACTTATGAGGATAGTCTCAAGCGTCTCCATTTACCTATGAAGGCTTCAAGATCATCCTTTTTTATAGCTGAGTAATATTCCATTGCATGAAAATACCACATCTTTTTCATCCACTCTGCAATTGATGGGCATTTTGGTTGTTTCCAAGATTTAGCTATTACAAATTGTGCTGCTATGAACATGGGTGCACATATATCACTTGACATGACATTTTCAGTTTTTCTGCCCAGGAAAGGAATAGCTAGATTGATTGGAGCTTCCAATCCTAGTCTTCTGAGAAATCTCCTTAGTGACTTCCATAGTGGCTGCACCAGTCTACACTCCCACCAACAGTGGAGCAGTGTGTCCGTCCCCTCCACCCCCGCCAGCCTCGCCAACATTTGTTATCAGTTGATTTCTTGATGGCAGCCATTCTTTTATGGAGTGAGATGAAATCTTAATTTGCATTTCTCCAATGACACCAGGCATTTTTATCTTGGGTATGTGCACAGCTTTAAGTCTCCATCCAGTGATCTCGGTGGAAGACCTCAAATGATTATAGTCCCGTACGAGTTCATGTTCTCTAAAATCGAAGAATGAATTTTAGGAACAATGGAGGTTAAAAAGCAGAATATATTTATTGAGAGAAAGAATGCTTCTGAGAGAGACAGAAGGGGTCCCAAGAGGGTTGCCCGACCTTTGTGTTTTTCACTTGTGAATTTTAGCTGTTTGACGTTCCAAATATTCCTCCCACACTCAGTTAAGATTATGAAACGAGGAATCTGGCTTTGGAGAGAAAAAAAGGGTATGCTTAAGAAGAAAGGTATTTTTGGGTCAGTATTTAAATCTTTATATTAATTCAGCATCTGTGTTCTCAATCACATGCTCTGTACTGTACTAGCTTGGTATAACTGTTATCTGTGGTTCAGTACAGAGCCTTGTATCACTCACAGACCTCCTTCGCTGGATCCTGTTTCCTTGCACTAGGTTCTCCCAGGGGAAGCTCTGAGTCCAGGAGCTCTGAGACAGGGGAGGTCTACTGAGAGGGGCTCCCACAGCAAGGCAGGGCAGAGGAGGTGAGGAAGGCCTGCATCCCAGCATGGGCGTGATGTCCTGGAAGCTCCAATGCCAGGTGAGTGGGGGCCAGGAGGCGGGGTGGCCCCAAGGCTCTCTGCCTGGCTAAGTGGCTCCAGGGCCAGGTGTCAGGTGTCAATCTTTCAGTGCAGAGCACTTAGCCGGTGCTGGGCACACAGGGCTAGCAGCGACCTCAGGGGGCCACTAAGAGCACTGGCTGCAGTGTCTTACCTCAGGACTGCCAGTGTCTTCCCTCAGCCCCAGTTAGGGGTGTTTCATCAGGTTCTGCTGCAAGAGGAAGCGGATGATATCTGCTGAAAGTCCTGGGGTCTGCTTTTCATCCTCCAGAGACGCGCTTCCTTCACCGAGTGGGTAGAAGTCGGAGCCCCTGCAGTGCCTCCGCAAGACTGAGCAGCCATCCCTGCTGAAGACGACCCGGGCCATCTGGAAGCTGCGCAGGGCGTACTTCCGGCTCCCCTGGCCTCTCAGTTCAGTGATTTTCTCAGACAGGCACTGGCAGACAGATGCTGAGAGCGGGTCCCCAGAGGCCAGCTGGGGACGGCTGAACGCTTCATAAAATCTGTCCAGGGATTCTCGAAGTCCACTGTCCTCTTCCGTGGTCTTCAACTGGCCTCTGGCAGAAGGGTCAAGCCAGAGGTTCTCACAGGTCCAGGAGTCTTTCTGATCAGTATTCAGGCTGCTGCTGTCTGTAAGACAAAAATGACATTCCAGTTCTCAAACACACAGTCAAGGACACCAGAAAGCAGGCCAACCACAGGTGATGCCTCTTTTCAGCTTGGCACAAGGAACTCCCAGGGAGCAGGCAACAGCAGAGTCAGCTGACTTCAGAAGCACCTGCCTGGCAAATGCAAGGTCCTGAATTCGATACCCAGTATCAAAAAAAAAAAAAAATCAGCTGACATCGGAAGCTGTTCGCCTCCTGCGATTATGCCACTGTTTGCTCCTAGTGAGAATGTGTCACTCCCACACACTGGGTGTTGTTAATCCAGGGTCTCCATATGGAAGTCCAGAATGGTAGTGCGCTTGGATGGGAAAAGTCTTATTTTATTTTCACTAACCTCTAATCTGAAATTAAGCACTTCCTTCTATGATGGATGTAGACAACAAACCACAGCTTTAGCAGCAACTCTAGTAACTGTTAGGAAGAGATCACAGCCATCAGCTGTACTTACTGAAGATGCTTTGGGCTATTTCTGTGCATCACTCTGCATGGACTGAACTGCAAACTATGTCCCCACAAAATCCATGTGTTGAAGGCTTAACTCTCCATGTGACTGCATTTGTAAAGGGTTTTTAGGAGGTAAAGTTAAATGAGGTAGCAAGGGAGGAGCTCTACTCCGACAGGATTGGTGGCCTTGTAAGGAAAGAGGGAGAGATGAGAGGATGAGAATATGAACACGAATCCTCTCTCTCTCCACGTGCATGCACGGAGGAAAAGCCACACAGCCACACAGCGCAAAGACAGCTGTCTGCACCTCACCAGGAGCCAGGCAGCCCCTGGCCCTGTGCCACCAGCCTCCAGTACTGCTGCCAAAGCCACCGGGGTATGGGCCTGAGGAGACTAAAACGTATGACTTTGAAATTATCACAGACCTCATGCTAGATGTTATTATTTATGCATTAATGAAGAAACATACTCATTAATACATAAACTTGTTTTAAAATTTTTCAATAACTATTTTTCTTGGTAATCCTATACATGGTCTTTTATTTTATCCATTTAAAAATTCCATTTTAGGTGGGTGTTGTGGTGCATGCCTATCATCCCAGTACTTGGGAGGCTGAGGCAGGAGGATTGCTGAGTTCGAGGTCAGCCTGGACTGCATAATGAGTTCAAAGTCAGCCTGACTACATAGTGAGACCCTGTCTCCAAAAACCAACCAACCAACCAACCAACCAACACCCAAACATGTACATTATTTTTAGTAAAGATCACTTGAAAAGGAGTTCAGGGAGGACATCTGATTAAACAGTTCCGAAGATTTACACAGTTATCACCTTTTTTGAATCCTTACAATAATCTTATAGACTGTTTATACCTAAATTAAAATCACTTCTTTGTGTTTCTTGAAGAGAGAGTAAACGATAAACTATAAGTGACTTAACAAAAGCCAAATCCTAACCTCTGACTTATTTCTCTGTGTCTCTGGCCACTGTTACCCTCAACACAGTGATATCTCAGGTCTTTTGAAACACATGACTTTCCTTTTTATCAGTGTCTCAAGTGAAGATTTTGTAAAAAAAAAAAAAAAAAGAAAGAAAAATTAAAATTATTTAACCTTTATAATTCCTCATACAGGAATTCTACCAGTTTTATTAAAATGTTATGCTTTGTTTTTATTAATTTTTTTATTGTAAAGATAGTCAACTCCAATAAAACAAAACAGAACAAAGCCAATCAAAACAAAGCAGCAAAATTGGTACAGAACCTCAAAGCAGGACACTAGGAAAACAACAGTAGCTGCCATAGTATATGTTGTTATCTTCACAATAGTTGTCCATTCAGTCAGATATAGCAAAGTCAAACCAAAACAAAACAGAATAAAACCAATCAAAACAGAACATTCAATAAAGCAAAATAATCAGAACAAAACAAAACGGTGAGAACAATATTGGACTTCAAAGACAACAAAGAAGGAAATCCCCCATATTTGCTGTATTACTGTCATCCTCCCAAGAGATGCTCAGACCTCTGTCCCCAGGCCTGCAAAGTCAACCAGACAATACAAGCATTCAGTCACTTTATGTACCTTAGTTGCCTATCAACCCAGCCTGTCTGGCGCCGGTAGGTTCATGGGAGGCGCTGTCTGACTTTTCTTCCTGGACTGTGCCTGGCTTGTACGGCTTACCAGAAAAGCTAGCTAGCTGGCTTCTTGGTGGGCTCCTCCCAGTCCCAGCATGGCCGATTCGATTCTCGGCAAGCACTGACTTTCTGTTTGTTTGGTTTTAAAGACAGGGTCTTGCTAGGTAGTTCAAAGTGGCCTTGAAAATAAGAGTCATAGTCCTGCCTTAGCTTCCCAGTGCTGGGACTATCAGTGTGAGCCACCATGCTGGGATAAAATGTTTACTTTAAATCAAGGTCTTCCTTTAGTTTACACAGAGCTGTCTACATCACAAGCTTTGATGACCCATGCTCTTGATAACTTAATAGCCATACTACACACAGGATAAAGGGAAGGGTAAGACGCAGCGGGCGGAGCCTTAGGAAAGAGATGCAATTTTGGTGTTCACCCTAGGTTTGCTATCATTACATGTGTCACCTTGGATAAGTCACAAACCCACCTGGGCCTCAGCTTTCTTATCTTTATTTTACTTTATATTTTATGTTGAGATGGAGTCTCACTATGTACCCCAGGCTGGCCTTGAACTCGTGGCAATCCTCCTGCTTCAGTCTCCCGAGTGCAGGGATGACAGGCGTGCACCACCACACTGGCCAAACTTTCTTATTTTTAAAGCGAAGATTTTACTACACAATCTTCCTTCCAGAATGTCCATGGTAATACAAACACAAGTAGCAGTCCAAAAAGAATGTGGACCCATGCTCTGGGAGACACACACGGCGCACACATGGATAAGCATTTGTTGACTTAGCACACATCTGCAGAGGCTGATGTTAAGGCAACTCATGCCAAGTTACTGCAAGATACAGCAAAAGATGGGAAAGCCCACGCCCTTCACCTGAGACCACCGGGAAGCTAACTAGTAAGTGGGCCAAGTCCTAGACATCACACTGAGGAGTAATCGTGTAAAAGTGTAAGGCCTAACTGACATAGTCTGGGTTCAGAGGGCAGATGCAGTGTGAGGACCAGCATGTAGCAGTCTCAGAGACCTGGCCAAGATCCCCAATCTCCCAGACCAGTGTACGGCCAAGGCTTAAATAAAGTGGTATGATTTTAGGGCCCCAGGAGCATCAAAACCCTCTAGCAGAGTTCGTGCCTCTGGGGGCTTTAGACAACAAATGTCTCTGGGCAGCCTGTATTTATTTAGTTTTTCAAACAAGGAAGAGGTTAGAGTAGAAAACACAGGAAATTGAGCATGATCTTGGGAGTGTTTCAAGAACTTTTCCAAGTGACAGGTTATGTTACTTTAGGAGAAGCATCTTAGGAGAAAGCCTCCAGGTTGACTACAATCTCTATCCTGTTAATTAGGGTTGGAGCCAGGGGTCCTCACAGCTGTGGCCTATCTTTCCCACTGAGTCACCTCTGTTCTCAGGTCAGCAGTGCCTCAGCCATGCCACAGCCCTGCACGTGTGTTCAATTTACAGCTTCAATGGCTCCCAACATACTAGATTTAGTTGGGGTGCCTCGCTACTTATTCTGAAAGGATGGATGACCAGAGAACACAGAAACATAGAGGATGTTTAATGAACAAAGGTCAAGTTGCAGAAAGAAACAGGAAATAAACAACTCCATGGCTGGCTCCAGTCTCGCTCTCTACCCACCAGCCAGCCACGTCTTTAGCAGCCAGAGACTCAGCCTGGGGACAGGAGGATGAGAACTGACAGAGGCCAGACGGTTGCTGTGATCAACAGTAAAGACTGTATTCTTTTTTAATTTTATTTTATTTTTGCCTTTTTGAGACAGGGTCTCGCTATGCAGTTCAGGCTGGCCTTGGGTTCACTGTGTAGCCCAGGCTGGTCTCGAACTTGGAACGATCTTCCTTCCTCTGCCTCCTGAGTGTGGGGATTACAGGAGTGCACCACCACGCCTGGCTAAAAACCATATTCTTACAACAGTTTTACAGCAGGGACAGTTTTCCCACTACTGTAGTTCCCAGGATGCCTAAAACCATGTGTTATGCTCCCTCCTCAAACATGAAGGGGGGAGCAGGAGGAGAAGGAAGGAGGGAGGAAAGAAGCACGGAAGGGAAGGGGAGCTAAGGAAACTTCCCTTGACTCTGCAGAGCTTTTGACCAGTTCTCCTGCCTCAGTTCTCCCTAACAACAGACCAGCTTCACCAGGGGAAGCCTCCCGGTGGCGGGAAGGGAAGGGAGGCAGATGTTGGCCTCCTTCTGGTCCTTTTGCAGGAAAACTGTGGGAAAAGACTCTCAGCTTGTATTTTTCAGAAGTGCCAAGTTCCTACAAATCAAGGAAGGATTAAAACACTGTCCAGGGTGCAGGAGACCGAAAAGAAACAAAACCATTAAATGCAACAGGTGACTTTGAACTGACCCTTTTATGAGAGTACAGGACTGGAACGTGTGGAGCACTGTGAGCGAGGTCTGGGGATTGGGGGCTGGGAGTGAGTCACCGCTAATTTCCTGGTGTGGATGATTTCATTTTGTTACGTAAGAGAATGCCTGCCCGTGTGTAGGACATTCAGGGGTGAAGGGCATCGGGTTGCAATCTACTCTCAGATAATTCATTAAAAAGGTATTTGTACAGTGCTTGCAAATTTTCTATCAGTTTGAAATCACTTAAGAAATTTTAAACAGAATTCTGGAGGGATGACTTAAATTTTCTTTGGTAACCTACTTTAAAATTAAAACAATCCATGAAACAAATGAAAGCCTTGGCCCAGAGCTTGACAAACAGTGCGGGCCTAACAGTGCTATTAAAGAACAGAGAACAGAGAGGGACGTGGACCCACAGTGCTGGGTGAGCTGTCCCCTGCCACCTCCCTCCCCATAGGTGATGTGGCCCAGGCTGGGAAGGCAGGAAGATGGGACTGACTTCTGTCCCTGGGAAGAGGGAGACAGCAGGAAGATTCCTGGCGGAAACGCTGGGAAGTTGGAGAATTCCTCAAGAGCGCCCCAGGGAGCGCGACGCACCCTTGGAAGCAACTGGCCCACGCGCTCCGACAGCCAGGATTTTAAATTCTCACCTGAGTACCATTTCCAGACTTCATTTAATTTTAATTTCTGAAACCTACTGTTTACAAACGAGACTAAAAACTAGCTGTCTCCTCATTTTTTCACGCAAATGCCAAGCAGACTACAATTCATCGTCAAAGAAACAGCCGCCTCCTCCCATGAGAAGAGACACACAGCCGAGTCGCTGGCCACATCAGTCCCTCTGAACTCTGCAGGTCCGTTCCAGGCTTGTGTCTCCTCCACGACAATGCAGAGCCTTTGCTCTCATCAAGTCGCTGTGTTGGCCCCTTCCCAGGCCTCCCTGGGGAGGACTATGGGCTCAAAGGACGGGCTCTGGGAGGAGCCCACATGGAATCCCAGTGCGCCATAACGCCTAGGTACTGACCCCAAGCCTCCCACGGCACCTTGCCATCCCACCCCTTCCTGGGCAATACCCTTCTGGGTTGTACCATTCATGCTGTGAATTCTTCTAACATCTTAAGATGGTCTTTTCCCCATCAACAAAGGCTCCACCGCTGCCTGCCTGGCAAGTGTGAGGTTGTGAGTTCGATCGCTGGCACCAAAACAAAACTCCCCAAAAAACAAAGGCCCCATACCCAAGGATTCTGGCATCACCCAAATTTGGTAGAACTTTCCTCTTTATTTCAATATGCCTTCCATCATGAAAAGGATTTCTTTGGGAAGGTACAAGAAGAAAAGGAGGAGGGCAGAGGTTACTATAAAAATGTTTTTGCATTCTCTGTTTAAAGATCATGTAATTACTAGAGCATCCATTTGCTAAATTGTCTCAGGAAGATAGGAAGGAAGGCAGGAGAGAAGGAAAGAAGAGAGGGAAAGAAAGAAGGAGGGAAGAAGGGAGAGGGCAGGAAAGAGAAAGGAAGTGGAAGGGAAATGGGGAGAGAACACATGTAGATGTTTGAGATTCTTTTTTGTTGTTTTGTTTTGTTTTTTCTTTTTTTGACAGGGTCTCTCTTTGTAGCCCAGGCTGGCCTCAAACTCATGGCGATCCTCCTGCCTCAGCTTCCTGAGTGCTGGGATTACAGGCATGCACTAAGATTCTTATAGAAGAGAAAATATATCTTCAGGGGTTATGGGGTAATGCAAGACAATCAATTAGCACGGAGCACTCAAGATTAATGGCTGTGTTCCATGAAGAGATGCCATTAGCCTTTACAAACCTAGATGTCCAATGGAGGATTCTTTCAGAGAAACATCCGTGGTCACTTCCGGGCGTGATAAATGCATAGCAGGGTTGCTTCTGTGAAAAATTCTAGCCTTCAATGTTTGTAAGTTTCTGCTAACTTGACTTGATATTTAGAATTCTGTCTCCTTTCTAAATCTACATCAATAGCCACCCACGCTGTTGAGTTTTTTTTGCCCAGACCTTTATTTGCAGTGGCTCATTAGGAAGATCTGCAGTTTCAAGGTTGTGCAGTGAAAAAATCTGAGACTTAACTCTGTGAAAATGGAAAAGCAGGAGGAGCTGAGGAAAGAAAGGGTGTGTGGTTTCTTGGGCTTTCTACACCATGGCGTAGGAACTACCCCCACTCAGGGAGCTGCGTGGCTCACTCCTGAGCGCCCAGGCCTGGTCACCTCGGTTTGTCTGCTGGAGGCTCCTTGGGCTCTGCCCGGCTCTCAAGGAAAGTCCTGGGCTTAAGAACACGGTGAACAGAGCACAAGAACATGACTTGGTTTCCGGTATCCATTTATTGGCACATTATCGAGGCACAACTATCTTTGCAGTAGGGAGTTGGACCTCAGAGGCTCTGCCCTGCCCCGGGCAGGTTGCTGCCAGGGGCAACACTACTATTTTAAGTGTGGGGACGATGGCCCATGGGTGAGGGCCCTGCTGTCCTCTGCTGCACTGTCCCACTGCAGACCTTACTTTCTTTTCCTTCACACTCGTTGTTGGTCCTTCTTACTCCTGCCAGCCCACTCTACACTTAGTACAGGAAAGAAGAAGCAAAAGGCTCAGTGGAAGAACGAGATTCTGTGCTGCCTCCAGTCCAGTTCTGCGAGGCAAAGTCCAACCGGCACCTCCACCTGCATCACTGCCTTGGGAAATCCAGCGCTTCCTGACCACCAAATGCATTAAGCGAGCTCCTCTGCAGAGCCTCTGCACTTGCAGGTCCTCTACACGTGATGTGATTTCTTCCCATGTCTGTATGATTGGCTCCTGCCATAGTCCATTTTTCCTCACAGGGACCGAATACTCAACATCTACAATTTAAAAAAGGAGAGATTTATTTTGGCTTGTGGTTTCAGAAGAGTCAGTCAGCTGGTCTCAAAAAAAAAAAAAAAATCTGTGGTGGAAAGGCAGGAGCCAGGAGCAATAATATAGCTTTTTACACCATGCCACCAGTGACCCATCCATTCCAACAGGGCTTCGCCTTCAAGTGTATGAGACTATGGGGGAAATTTTACACCTGAGCTATTGCATTCGATCCCTAGTCCTCCAAAGGGCCATATACATCTTATCATTTGTTTCGTTTCTTGAGTCAAAGTGCTGCTATGAAGTTCAGGCTGGTCTTACATTTACCATGTATCCTAGGCTGACCTCGAACTTGCAGCAGTCTTCCTGCCTCAGCCTTCTGAGGGCTGGGACTACAGTCATATGCCATGTTTGGCTCGCGTGTCCATCTCATTATATAAAATGTATTTAGCCCATCTCTAAGAGTCACTAAAGCCTTAACAGGTCCAGCATTGCTGAGAAGTTCATGTCAAAAGTCTTCTCTAGTGGGTTTGATTCCCCAGTACCACAAAAAAAAAAAAAAAAAAAGTCTCCTCTAAAACTTCTAGCAAAGTTAGCCTGTAGCCCTTCTACAAATCAAAACAGAAGTTAAACACTTCCAACAGTTACAGTGACTCAGGGTAAATATTCCCATTCCAAAAGGGAGGAATAGACAGAAATCAGTTTAAAACAAAATGCAGCAGAGCAAGAATTAAATCCTGCAACTCAGGTCTAGCACCTGGGGGAGGTTGTGGCAAGATGTGAATTTCAAAGGACTTGGACAGGCTCACACTTATGGCCTTGCCAATTGCAGCCCTGTGATTTTCCCCTTGGCTGGGCTCTGCTTACTGCCTGCAGCTTTCCTTGGCAGACATTCCATTTCCCTGGCATCTCCAGCTTCCTGAGGTCTCCAGCTTAACTTGCACAGTGTCACATATTGTCCCCTTCAGGGCACACTGCCTGACCCCTTACGCTTTTCCTTGAAACCTCCCTGACCCACAACACTTACATTGTGCACCCCTGTAAAAGCAACGCTGCTGGATGATGACACATAAGCAGTGGCCAGGCCTCCTTGGACTATGACTGCAGTGGCCTTTGAGTGCCTGAATGGCTGAGCCCTGTAAAATGAATCCTGAGGAACCAACACCTTAGGTGACTCTTCTCAAGCAAGAATCCCTGGGGTGCTCTTTTCACATGAAAGGTACATACTTTTGCATATTTGAGCCTTTGATGTGTGAGGTTTTGCTGATTCATGAGATATCTTCAAGCCATCTTTCCTATTGTCCTGATGTGAAGTACTTGGTTTCTTTTTAATGCTGATATTTTCAGCCACCACACTTTCCATGGTCCCAACTCTACAGATGCTTCTTTTCTGGTCATGCTGTGAACTTTTCAAATCATTCAACTTGGTTCTTTGCTCCTACTTCTTATGGTAGATCTGATTAAAACCAGCCAATAGTACCTTATGTCACAGCCTGAACATTGGACTGCCTGGAAAGAATAATTAGTATACCATCCTTACATGCAGCCTCACACAGGTTGTGACATGGACAAAATGTAAAAAATTCTTTACCAGAATGTGACACATGTGGTCACTGGTCCAGTTTCCAATATGGCTCACATCCCAGCCAAAACCTTCTGAGCCTGGCCTTAACTGTCTGCATTCCTATCACCATTCCAGTATTCTGAGCTTGGACAAGAATCTCCCATCAAACTTGACTTAAACAGTATTTTCAAGATTCTCTAGCCAGTATCTTCAAATCTTTCCAAACTCCTCCCACAAACTAGCTTCAAAAGCTTCTGAACCACATGGTCAGTTACAGTCACAGCAGTGATTCCACCCGTGGTACCAGTTTTCTGTATTAGCATACCTACAATGTCAGATACTCACAGTTCAAAAGGGGGAAGGTTTGGTTTGCTTATGGTTTCACACCTGGAAATCTAAGGCAAAAACCTCATGATGGAAGGGCACAGCAAAGTTTCATAGTTCATGGCAGCCAGAAGAAGAGCAAGAGAATAGCACCAGAGAGAAAGGGACCAGATTTACTAACCAAGGTCACACCTCCATGAGCCACCCAGATATACATGAGAGCATGCTCCACCAATCCCTAAGGCAGATCACAAAGCCAATCAAAATTGACATTTTTAAAGCCAGATGTGGTAGCACACAGCTGTAATCCCAGCACTTGGGAGGCTGAGGCAGGAGGATCACTTTGAGTTTGAGGCCAGCATGGGCTACATAGTGAGTTCAAGGCCAGCCTGAACTGTACAGTGAAACCCTGTCTAAAAAAAAAAAAAAAAGACATTTTACCTTGCCAGTTCCCTCTCCTCCTTTATGCTTCTTTTCAGATATAACATTTTCAGTGTCAGTCACAATGGGGTAGGTTATGCTAAATAACAGGCAAGCACCAAATCTCACGGGCATGAAAAAACAAAGGATCAGTTTTTATTACCAGCAAAACTACCATACAAGCACACACAAACATAAGCAGATCTGTTCATCCTTACTCAACCCAGAGCCCAGCCCAGTGGAGCGGCACCTATCTCAACCTCAATCAGGGAACAGAACAGAGGTAAAGGGGAAAGGTGAAAGGGGGTTACAGGGGAGGCTCTGTCACTTCTGCACACATTTTATGGACCAGCTGGAAGTCATATGGCTAAAAACTACCCTGTAGGAAGAGGCAGACAACACTAGTGAGCAGCAATTCAGTCTATCACACCTTCCAGGACCAAACCATTTGAAGTTTTGTTTATTTTTATACTAGCAAAAAAGGTAGAACAAATCCAACGTCCAGTGTCAGCTGAATACATAAAATATGGTATGGGCACCAAATGGGATAGCGTTCTGCCTTAAAGAGGAAAGATATTCTGACACATACTACAGCGCAGGATGAATACTGAGGACATTAGGATATGTGAAAAGGGCCACTCATAAAAAGGCAAATATTCAACATTTCTACTTAGATGAAGCAACTAAGTCACAGAAACAGAGTGGATGACAGTGTCCACAGCTGGGGAGAGAGAAACGGAAGCTGCGGAGCTTCAGTTTTGAGGGCTGAGGACTGCTAGAGATTAGCTGACGACAATGCAAACATCCTTCAAGCTAATGTAGTGCATCCTAAGAAGGGCTAAAACGGTAAATGGTATTACGTATATTTTACTGAGATTTTTAAAAGCTGCATTTTTTCCTACCCCCAAATCTAGCTATCTCCATCTTCCCTTCATTACATATATTTCATTTGTTTCTATTTTCCCTGACACAAGGTTTTTAATCTTTCTTGTTACCTACTATATAACCAGGGGGCCTAACATGGTGCACGGCACATAGTAATTGTCCAGTTTATTTAAATTTTCCTCTTTTATTTGATGAGTTTAATGTTTCAACACATAATTACTCTGTAATATACAAGGCCTAATTATTTTGTGTTTAATAAATTAAGAACCCCATGTACTCAGTACCTTTGTGAAATGAATAAATGAATGAATGAACTTCTTTAACACAATTCGAAATGAGATTTGTAAGCAGTGAAAGTTTGGATAGCTGAATTCTTACCTAGACCCAAAATACATATGATTCTAGAGTATTTCCAAAACACTGGCACAATTTAAAGAAAAGAATTTTAAAACTTCACAGTAGCAAACTACGCAGCTGTTCCTGTGCTGTGCATGACAGCAGGCAGCCAAATGCAGCTACTGAGCACCCCAAGTGGGGTTAGTCTGAATGAGAACATAAGCATAAAATCACACCAATCTCAAAGAAAAAATAATATTAATTGCAATAATTTTTAATATTAAGTGAAGGTTAAGTAAAAATGTTAGATATAGAATTAAATAAAATATAGCATGAAACCAAAGCTTTTATTCTTATAGTCTAATACCATTTGAGTTCAAAAGTATGCAAAATTAACCTGTGCATTATTTAACAATAGTCCCCATACATTAAAAATTTAAAGTTGATAAAACTCAAAATAGTAGTTACCAGAGAGAGCTATGTGAAAAAAGTAAAATCAGAGAAGTACAAATGGCGGAGTCTAATAGTATTTGCTAACATTTTACTGCTTAAACTAGGTCATTCATGACAGAAATTAAAAATAAATTTCAGTGACGTAAGTGGCTCAGACTGTATTTCTATTGGACAATGGCTGGTCTAGCCATTCATCATAACCGTGACTTAAGAAGGACTTCAGTAGTATTGCAAAAGCTTGTTTTGTGTTACTGTAATAAAATACTTGAGGCTGGGCAACACTATAAAGAGGCTTGTTTAGTTCATAGTTCTGGAGCCCCAAGGGCCCATCTCTGGTGATGGGCTTCTTGCTGGCAGAATCCTAAGGTGGTCCATGGCATTACCAGCACAAGACAGGATGAGTGAGTGGATGTGTTCTCTCTTTCTTTCCCTCTCTTGCTCTCTCTCCCTCCCTCCATCTCTCTCTCCCTCCTTCCTTCTCTCTCTCCTTCCCTTCCTCTCTCTCTCCTTCCTTTTCTCTCTCCTTCCTTCTCTCTCTCCTCCCTTCTCCCCCACCCTTCTTGTTCTTATAAAACCAAGGAGGGCTCCTCCCTGATGATCTTCTCAAATCCTAATCACTTCCAGGTGGCTCCACCACCAAACACAACCGTGGATTAAGTTTCCACCCTTGTAGCTAATCCTTCACAATAGGGATTAGATTATCCGAGGATAAACTCAGACCATATCCAGACCACCAGACTGCTGTGCCACACTGTTAGGGAAGCACAGATGCCCAAACCCAGTTGGCCAATGCTGTGTTGTTGTCCTCTGCTACTTGCCCCTGGGGACCCCTCTTCTGCAAGGAAGTGAAGACCAACTTTCTAAAGTGGTCTGGTTGTCTCTACCTCTCGGACTCAATCAATACTTACAGAACATCTACTACCCAAACATAGGGTTTGGCCCAGTCACAGCAGGCCAACATCCAGGAGGTAAAAGCTAAGAAAGAGCAAACAGGTAATGGCAGGACTGGATGGACGGGTCACCTGCTGACAGGGGAGGCAGAGGAAAGGGAGCTTTCAGAGGGTGGAGGGGCAGAAGGCATGAGGTAAGGATGTCCCAGAACCTGATGCCGGCGGTCTGGCCAGGGCCAAGAATTCTTAGAAGATGCAAGCAGGTGGGCAGGCTCTGGAGAGCCCACGTGTCAGGGAGAGAAGCCAGGTAAACTTCTGATAAGCGGCCAGCCTAGGCGCTCCTCACTGCAGACGCTGCTATCAACCATGGTTAGGCTGATGGCACTCCTGAGGATGACAGGGCGGTGTAGGGGGTAGCCCTGGCTCATGCCTGCCTCAGCTGCCAGCACCCTTTTCACTGTAGAGCGGCTCGCACCCTTCCGTGCACTTACACTGGAGGAGCAGGGCAGATGCAACCAGGCTGACAGTGGACTGTGCTCTGCGGCACTGAGATGGCTGCTGGAAACGACCCCAGATCATATGGTGTCGTTTTTTGTTAAACCTTCTTACATTTGCTCTAATATACTCCAAGACAGCCTGCCTTTCCTTTCCCCCTTTTCACAGCTAGCCTTTCTCCTGCTTCCCTGCTGTGTAAGAACCTTCCACTCCCCACCCATCAGGCCCTCACTTGATTCTTCTTTCTGGCTTTGTCCATCCCCTGCCCCCCCGCTGTGTGATAACACCAGCCTGGACCTTTCATTCTATCTTATTAATAATAATAAAGTTAATCTGCAAAACAAAAAGCAATAAACTTAAGCTCCCATTTCCTGTCAGCAGCCCTGCCATCCATGGTTGATAAATTTTAAAGATAGTCACTGTGCTTTAAAGGACAAAGACCACACACAAAGAGTGAGTGTGGGGATAGCAAGACATTTAACCCAAATTCACACTGCAAAGGAATGCTTTGCTCAGGTGCTTTGAAACCTGGTCTCTGTCTACTTGTTTACATCTGAAAGCTGAACCTGGATGAGTCACCCGGAGGGAAGTGGCATGTGCTGTCACCTTTCATCCTAGTGACAAATAGGTGGAATGTGCAGAGAGCAAGGTCCAAGAGACTGCTGCTGAGAAATAAAATGAATGCTGGGAAAGACGCACTCAGTAAACAGCCCTCAATTAGCTGTCAGGACAGCTTAATGAGACCCCATTCTGCTGCTGTCTCCTTACTTTGACAAGTTTTGTATTTTTCTTAAGAAATTAAAATATTCTAAAAATTACAGAACGAGCTGTAATGTCCAACCTCATAATTCACATTGTCACATTTGCTTCCAATTTTGTATCCTGTTATACCTTCAGGTAAAGTTGCCTGCCTTTTCATAGATGCTAATCTGGTTCCTTCCGGCCCATTTTTACATCTCCATGAGCTCCACGAGCAGCGCAGCGTTGTTTTGTACGCGGTGGCCATCTTGTAATAGAGTGTGACAGGGTGTAACAGAGGTTAGTTAGCTCTATAAACAGACAGTCAGGGAACCCTAAATACAGTCATATGGATCAAAGAAAATAGCAACACTAGCACACTCACCAAAGCAAGAGCTGTTTTAAGTCATGTAGCTAGTTAAGCTTAAAAATGTAAAGGGCAAGCACAGGAAGAAGGCTAGAAGGATAAGAGTGAAGAGCTAAGGACCCATTCATTCCCTCATTCACTCACTTGGTTTTTCGAGCTTGGACTAGGCTTTTCACGCTCCCCTTGATTCCTTTGCAGCCACCGCACTTCCCCTGGGACTAATCCACCAGAGAGATAATTAGCAAACAGGCAGTGTTAATGAAAATAGGGTGGACTATCAGGCTTTGGAGGTGGGGTGAATAAAGCACAGATGATTTCACTGACAAAACAAAACGTCTCCAGGTTACATCCCCCCACCTGCTGGGACCCATCAGGATACAAGCTAAGGAGTTCTTTCCAGTCCCTCGCAGAGAGGCAGGCACTGGAGAGGCTGGGCGCATAATGCTACAATCCCTCTGGACAGCAATTAGGCAGATCCACTAAAGCTGAAAATGTGTATTCCCATGTGCAGCTGGTAGATCCCAGCGGGAGTCACTCTCCAGGGGACCCAAAGACAGCTGCAGGGGGAGGATGGTCCACTGAGTCTATAAGGGTGAAGGCCACTTTTCCTGCTTTCAGGGCCCCCTTCTCAATGCACAGTACAGCTGGCACGGCAGCTTGTCCGGGGAAACCTACAGACTGCGAGGACACAACCCTAACTCCCCTCCGCTGACCCCTTCCCTAGGATCCTGGTTCCCTTCCCGTCTCTCTCTGCTAAATTTTCCAACCTGGAAGACTCCTGAGAGGCCAGGTTTTCCACGTCTCCAGGATGCCGTGTTCCCCTCCCCATGACCATTCAGTGTTCGGCTCATGACTCTCTCTCACTACCTGTTTTGCTAGCTCATCTGGTCCAGCTTGATCAATTGAACAGTGGCCTCAGAGCAAACTCCTAATTTTTGTGGGTTGGAGAACCCCTTTGTTTGGGGCTTGAAGACCTGTCAGCTGTGACCCCAACCATCTGGCAGTGTGTATCTCATGTGTCTCCTTGAGACAGGAGGTCAGTCACACTAAAGACACCTTTTTTGGTGGACATAACATCTCCATAGAACTCACAAAGGGTCTCACATCTCCTATTCCCTATTTACCTCTGGGCCAACTGATCTTAGGTTTGGCTGCTTGGCTTCAATGTGGGCTCCCAAATCAGAAATTTTGCTTCCTTAATGGCAGGCTGCTGCATGGAGCCAGGCAATTTTACTTTCAATATGCAAAATTTGGCATCTTGCTTTTTAAAAACATTACTTTCTGCACATTAAGTTAGCATCCTGCTTTATACAAAGTTTTGCATCCAACGTTATAATTGTTTACTTCAAGCTACTGTAGATAGGACAGATAGATAGATAGAGCTGCTTAATACTATTCTAATACAGAAATGTTTACTTTCCATCCATTCCCTTGCTGGTAGATAATGTAGGTTGCACCTAATTTTTCACAATCACAAACAAACCCACAGTGAGCTTCCTGAGACACCCCTTGTGGGCACATGTGTATTTCTTTGGAAACAGAAGTGGGATTACTGAATCGAAGAGAATGCACATTTTCAATTTTGGTAGATCCTGCCAAACTGCTTTCCAGGGGCTGCAGCAATTGTGCTCCCACCATCACTGTCTGGGGTTTCCTGTTTCTCCTGGTCTTTGCCAAACCCCGTTATTATCAGACACTGCAAACCATACCTTCTCATTTGAGTTTGCATTCCCCTGAGGCCTAATGTGGTACAGCCGCCTCTCACACACTTGTGGGCCCTGTGGGTTCCCTATTCTGTGAAATGTTTATTCATATTATTTACCATTTTTTTTACAGATGTTTTTCTCCCTTGATCTTCATTTTTCCAGGAGTGGGGATTGAACTCAGGGCCTCTGTGCTGAGCTACATCTCCAGCCCTCTTTCATTTTTTGAGGCAAAATCCCACTGAGTTACTAAACTATCAAGGCTAGGATTGAACTTGGGATTCTCCCGCCCCAGCCTCCCGTAAGTGCTGGGGTTACAGGCATGGTATCTTACTTTATCTCACTTCTTTATAATGATATACAGAATGAATTAAAAAGAACACATTTTTGTCCGAATTTTTTGATTAATCTCACAGTGAGATTAGTCTCTGTTGAAAGGAAGAATGAAAAGAATGTGAGGATGAGACAACACAAGCACAAGGCTTGTTTTGTGTTAATGGCAAATCTTCCCAAACAAGACCACCCTCACAGGGCCGCTCATCCCCACCGAAAGGCGAAAGGCGAGGGAGCTGCATCAGCTCCCCTTAATGAAGAACTCTGTACCTCGCCAGAGCCAAGGGCAGGACACACCCGGCTCCGCTGAGTCTTCTTTCCCAGTCAAGAAAACTGAGGCAAGGACTAAGCCTCCAGCACCACTGCGTGCCGGGAATGCAGTGGAGACACACGTGAAATTCTCTCTACTCAATCATCTTCATGATCTTCATCTGCCTGTCGCTTGCCATAACCAGAACCAGGGACTGAGTCACACTCTGGCAGTGAAGGAAAGGCCAGGGGGCCTCGAAGGTCGCTTTTGATGATTCTGATAACAAAAGTTTTCCAACTATTTTCTTAGGTCATAAAAATGCTTAACAGTTCTCTTCTTTGCTGTGAGAGCAAGGCTTTCCCTGAAGCTTGATCTAAAGCAAGCTGGTTTTGTCTTTTGCCACAAAGAAGTGATGAAGTTAAAGGATCATAGCTTTTTCTTCTTGGTTCTAGGGACTGAATCCAGGACCTTTACACTGAGCTGCATCCCCAACCCTTTAAAAATTGTTTTGAGGCAGGGTACTAAGTCACTAAGTTGGCCTGGTTGGGCTTGTGATCCTCCTGCCTCAGCTTCCCAGAGTACAGGAATTATAATCGTGCCACAGCCCCCAGTAAAAGTCTGTGTGTGTGTGTGTGTGTGTGTGTGTGTGTGTGTATGTGCTTGGGATGGAACCCAGACCCTTGTACATGCAAAGCTCATGCTACCCCTGAGCTACAACCCAGCCCTACAGGATCAGAATTTGACCCTTTTACGCCTTGAAAAATCACAGGGGAGCTGTCTGCTTCAACTCCTTGGGACTAAAACCTTAGTGCCAGAGCTAAAATAAGGAGTAGGAGTCCCGGGCCTGCCGTGTGCCAGGGACCAGCTCCTGGGCTCTGCTGCAGCTGGAGCCCCAAGAGGAGACAGTGAGGTGGCTGTCAGGTGGGGCAACCCGACACCCGATTCCTCTCCTGCTCAGGGGGAGCTTTTCTGAAACACCTAAAGCAATCTTTTAACAATGTTTTTCCTCAAACAGTTTTTACACTTTCATTTCACACAGGAGGTTTCTGTAGATTTGTTTCATGTCCCGGCTTATTTCCATAAGGAGCCCTTGCAAGCAGAAAGGAGAAACAAGTGAGCTGGACCGTGGTTGCTACGGCAACACTGCTATTTTCTGATTATGACTGTTTACTTCAGCAGAGTAAAGTTAAACGCAAGCAGCCGACCGTGATGATGCTTGGAACTTTAACCTTAACTGTAAGAAGACAAGCATAAGCACTTTAAGAGTGACGATTGATATATCGCTGGATACATTACGTTTAGCCAGGGACGCTGTGCTGGTTTACTGGGGAAGCAGCACTGTGATCCATTTCCCTTAAGAGGAATGGAGGCCTCCCACAATCCGCCCAAATGGACAATCAATACGGTATTTGGCAATTTTAAGAATTACAGAGAAGCTAGGTGTGGTGGTGCACACCTATAATCCCAGTACTCAGGAGGCTGAGGCAGGAGGATCATTGCAAATTCAAGGTCAGCCTGAACTACATAGCAAGACTCTGTCTCAAAAGAAAAAAAAAAAATTACAGAGGAACAGAACTCGATCCTCACCAATACAACCAGTTCCAGTGTTGACATTAGCAGCAGGAGTTTCCAAGAGAGTGTGACATCTGGACCAACTAAGAAAACTATAGTTTTCTTAGTTGCAGAAATTTTTAAAATAGATTTCACTCCACATCAATCCATGTGGGGTAAAAAAACAACTCTTTTTATCTCCAAAAAGGGACCAATTTCCCAATGTTTCATGAGCTAATTCTAAAAGCAAGACTTGCAAAAGAACTCCCAAATCAGTCTGGTCCCATGGCAGCTGGCTCAGTTCCAAATGTGCACATTTTCTAAAAGTTGCTTTACAATCCGCAGTTACGTTCTGGACTTGTAAAAGCTCATGGATCAGAGATCAGCGCATCTGACAGAAGAGATGGTCGCAAACATGGAACCTAAAACACTTGAGCTATGCGACCTTGGGTAAGTTACTTAATATCTCTGAATTTCATGTCCTTGTCTATGAAACAAGGATAATATCTCAAACTACATAGGACTGTTGTAAAAATGAAACAATTTATCAGCATAAGGCCTAGCACATAGTAACTGCTCAATAAATAAAAGATAACTAATTATGACCATGGTAACAAGAGCAGTAGCTGCAGCAGAATTGTTACAGCTTAGTAGTGAAGTCTTTGTCATTTAACATAGAGGACTGGACCGAGCAGGAGCAGGGTCTCGCTATGTAACCCAAGCTAGGCTCAAACTCATGGTGATCCTCCTGCCTCAGCTTCCTGTGTGCTGGAATGACGGGCTTGTGCCACCATGCTCAGAAACATACGGGATTTAAAAACATAAACTGTAAACGTCTTTGTGTTTCTCCTCCATAGGGACAGCTGCGTATCAAAAGGAAAGTCGAGAGGGGTGGCTAGGAGGAACATCACCTGTGCCCATAGCTACTGCCCCATCCTGGCGACAGAGCATTAGGAATGAGTCACAGTGAGCACCCACTGCCACCCCCACCCCACCCCACCCCTTCAGCAGCAGGACCAGGGCTGCGGAGAGGTCCTGCGCATGCGCACTGTGGAGCAGGGGCCACGCCCGCGTGGGCAGGCACAGCAGGCCCCTCAGTACATGGGTGTCCCCCCAGGAGGGGACCCGCACGGGTGTGGGTGGCGCTGACAGGACTGGAGCTCCAGAAACCCTGCAGGGGGTAGCGGCTGCAGAGCCCTTGGGGAGGAGTCTGCGCTGGTCAGTGCAGGAGAAACTGGCGCGTGGAACAAGAGGAAGACTGAGACGAGGCAGGAGGGCCCAGAGTTCACAGAGCGACTGCTGGCTGGGTCAGATGTGCAGCAGACTTAAATTTAAAAAGGCTGATGAGACTGGAAAATACGAGAACTCAGCTCCTCCCACTTACGCTTCAATTTGCAGGCGGCAAAGTTTTGGGCCTTCTAAAGCACATAGCTTCAGACGGCAGGGAAAACTCAGAAAGTGGGGGGAAAAGCCCCGGCCAGAATCTAAAACACATGCCATATAACGCACGTGGAAAAAGACCAAGACAGCAGAGAGAAGTATAGCCGAGACTGATCGGACACAGACAGGCCATCAGGGATTCAGGTCTATTTGTGTTTTTAGAAGATGGGTGAAGGCAAATATAGAATTGACTTCCTACATTTGTACAAATCCTTGTTGCAGACTGTATATCTATCTATCTATCTATCTATCTATCTATCTATCTATAGATTATATAGATTTTTTTTGACAAAATATGATCAATATTAAGAAAATCTTCCATGTCACCAAACACCTGCTGGGTATAGTGGCACACACCTACAGTCCTAGCACTTAGGAGGCTGAGGCAGGAGGATCACCGTAAGTTCGAGGCCAGCCTGGACTATGTAGTGAGTCCAAGGGCAATTTGAACTACATAGTGAGAGTCTGTCTCATAAAACAAAAACATGACCAGGGTTATAGCTCAGAGCACAGCACCTGCCTCCCAAGTGTGAGGTTGTGAGTTCAATGCCTGGTGTCAAAAAAAAAAAAAAAGAAAGAAAGAAAGATAGAAAGAAAGAAAGAAAGAAAAAAAAAAAACAAAAAACACTAAGTAAGGAAAGTCCATAGAGACCAAAAGCAAAATGAAAGTAGGCTTTGTGAGAGGTAAGAGAACTCCAGGCCGCCCCCCAGTTACACACTTGCACAGTGTGCACAGTGAGTTCATGGATGGGAAGTTTTAAGAAGGACTGAAAATTTCCAATCCTCAAATTTAGTAATCACCGTGTTTAAAAAGCAGGATAAACAAAAAGAAATCTTTGCCTCTGCAGCAGATACAACTGCAATTCCTTAAAGGCAAAGATAAAATAAGTCAAATTCCCCATAAACGGATGGTGTTATGGTTTGTATCTGGATGTCCCCCCAAAGCCTCATTCAATCATGGGAGCAGACTTCTAGGGTTTGTGACTGATCCGTGGTCCAATGCTGGGATTATGGATGTGAATGCTACAGCCAAGTAGGTGTGGCCTGCACACAATATACGGGACAGTAAGCGTCTTCTCTCCCCGCTTTTTGTTCTTGTTGCTTTTGCTGTTTTCCCCCACCATGAACTGTTGCCCTCTGCCATGTCACCCTGCTTTGGAACCAGCTGGTTATGGACTGAAACCTCCACAAACTGTGAGCTAAATAAACCTTTCCCTCCTTAATTCTGGGCATTGAGTATTTTGTCTCAGCAATAAGAGAAAAGTAACCAAGATAGATGACAATGAAGTTGGGTGAGTTGTCTCCAAAGCTCCACAGTTTCTTTTGGAGAAAAGGGAAAATAATTATTCCAAAGAAGTGACATAGGCAAGAAGGCAATAGAACGATACCTTCAGCATCACACAGCAATAATTACCAACCCAAGGCCATTGAGAAGTAGAGAGGAAGACATTAGTGTCATCACTGACCATCAGTAAAATGCTACTATCATAGCCAGACTGCACTCATATCCAAGGCACCTCTCTAAGGATGCGTAGCCTGGACAACATCTGTATCACATCAGTTAGTGGAGATTTTGCCTGAAGGTAGAGCAAAAATGTGAGGTGTTCTATTCCTTTGAGACATGGGTCTGTTTAATTCACCAAGGTGGTCCCTCTATCTTCCAAACAGTACTTAGTATGCTACATTCTGAACCAAATTCATATATAATAACCTTAAAAGTATGGTGCATGTCCATTCTACATTTTGTTTGTGAAAGTTGCATTCCATAAGCCAACTGCGTAAAATCATTCAACTTCAAAATTGTTCTAGGTTTTATTAAAAAATGTAAATGCTCTTGATGCCTCACAGATGATGCATCCTTTCTGTGTAATCAACTACTTCCATTTTCTTTCCAAGTAATTATTAACTTTATCTTCCTAACTCAGCTCCTGCCTGCACTGCACTGCTGTGTGCAGCCACTGGCTCAAGAACGAGAGACTGGCTCCACACCTCTCTCATGATCTTCCCCGTCTTTGAAGAGATTATTCAAAACATGCTGCAGAGCTTAGTTTGAATTAAGCCTTCTTTTAGTCACTAAACTTTGTCATCAGAAGACAAACAGAAGCTGAGGTTATGTATCACCAAGTTATTACTGATGACACTTACTGGATTAGACACTTTAGAATTTTCTGTTATCCAAGGCCCTCTTTAAATTCATTTCTATGGACACCATGCCAACCCCTGATTTCTCTGGCTTGAGAAATTGTTATTTGGCATCTTACTGTTCCTAGCCGCCACACATAATAATAAAAAAATTCATTTCTTTGCACATAAAATGAATAACACTGAAAAGAAATAAGAGCTCAGAGAGCATGAAGCAGAAAAAACTAGAAAATGACCTAATTGTACCAGTTATTATGGATGACATTTTTTGACCTCTAAGTGGGAAAGAAATTCAAATGCATTTGAAACTTTAGCCCTAAAACAAGCCCCCAAATCCATGCACAGCATCAATCATTCATGCACATTTCTGTTTTTCTCTATCTTGATCTGGGTCACATGGGTATTTACAAATACAAAACTTTACCAAGTTGTAACAAAAGATTTGTACAGTGTATGTAAATTGTAGATCAACTGAAAATATATCTATGCACATATACATGTTCCATATCTTTAGTCCCTGGAGATGGCACACAAATTGGGTTTTTCAGAAGGATTCCCAGGAGGTTCTGATGTTCACTTAGGTTGGTAACCACTACCCTAAGGTGCTAGGAGCATGCATGGATTAGAACAATCAGCAACATTTGTTTCAGTGAATGGACATAGGAGTGGTGAGTGAACAAACTGAACTACTAAATATCTATGCTATTCATGTGTGTATTTTTACCACCTACTAAGGACAGAAAGGGTCCCAAGATTCAAAACAAAACAAGACAAAAAAACAAAAACCCATGCCAGATCATCTCCTAAATGCCTTGCTGTGCTAAACTTTGCTGTGGCATGGGTGAGCATCCACATTTTGAAGGCTTGGTCTGCTTGGTCTATGGGGTGACAGTCTAAGGAGGGGTAGCCCTTGAAGGTGGGGTCTCCCGGGCAATCTTTAGTCACTGGGCACCCTGGGCAGGGAATGGCAAGACCCTGGTCATTAGTGCCTCTCTGCTTCTCTGTTCAAGGTGTAAAAAGTTTGCTGCACCAAACGCTCCCACCGTGATGTGCCACCCTTGCCAGAGGCCCAAAGCTAGGGACCACCCCATCCTGTACTGTACCTCCAGACCCATGAGCCAAAGTAACCCTTTTCATGAGTTAACAGCCTCAGGTACCGTATTTTATTATAGCACCATAAAGCTGACCAACGCAAATCTCACAAAAACTCTAGGACATAAGCTGGCTGTTCTGGGTGTTTCATTACAAACAGCATAAATCACAGCCAGTGCTTTCAGTAGAAAGACACAGAGGTTTAACACAGTTGACGTCACTGTTTCAGGAGCTTCGGAAACAGACTCTAGGCTGAGTTTTTAGGGATTACTCCTCAAATCATGCAGCGAAGCTCAACAAAGGGGCTGCTGCCTCCGCAACTATAAGGGGCCTAAATAATTTAGACGCTGCTCCAAACTACTGCAGTTGCTACTACAAACCAAACGCTTCCCAGCCAGGAGGCACCTGCTCAACTGATCAACTGTTAATATATGGCCAGTATCAGAGCCACATTGTCTCTGCTGCGATGTGTTCCCTGTCCCATCACTTTTCCCACATAATCTAGGTCAAACAAAAGTTTGTGGGAATGCAGTTGATTAGCAGACCTTAACTTACATGTTAGCTGCAAGGGATTCTGGAAATGAAAAGTTTGCAACCTCTGTAAAACAAGAAGTCGAGCTAGAAGAGAACTGGAACAGGTACTGAAGGGGCTCACAGATCCACAGATGATGATCAGAGACTAAGAAACTTGTTCCAAACAGTAAGTGGTGGAGTCAGTATTCAAGATGAAGATGCATTGCCCCAGAGACTAAATAAATGAGAATAGCGTAAATGAGAATAATAGTACAGCACAGAGGCAAGCTCAGGGGTAAGAGGTCTCCAGGCCTGACACACAAACTCCTGTGCTTATAAATAGAAAATTCTAATTTACTATTTTCATGGACCCTGATGACACCACTAATTTCTCACCTTAAAAATTCAAAAACAATAATTGACTTAACCATCTTATTTTTGGTCTACAAAGTGTTCACAAGTATTGCAACAGTACAGGGACAACATTTCTGCCACCACACAGTGACAGAAGACCTCTTTGCCCTGCTTTGAAGCCCACCTTCAACTCCAATCCCACACCTGATGAGTGCCACAGCACAAAAGCATCCCAAGAGGGGCTGGGGGTATAGCTCAGCAGCACAGCGCCTGCCTGGCAAGTGCAAGGTCCTAAATTCAACTCCTAGTACCAAAACAAAAACAAAAACAAAAACAGCATCTTTTTTATTGCAAGTTTAATGCAACCTCTGTAAACCTCTGTAGGACTTTCTGATGGAGCATCTCAGTGATTCCACCTTCATCAGTACGTTTTTGAGTGTAGTAGAATGATCGTTATTGAGTCTCTACTTGCAAAGCTGACCATTAAAGGTCTAGTGGGCTGGCTGGGAAGCCTGAGAATAAAGCTTGCGCTACATTCTTATCCCACACTTACTTCCACACATTCTTCACACATGTGTTCTGCCAGCCTGCCTGCTTGTCTAGCCATCCATCTATCTATCTCCAGCCACCATTGCTGATCCACCCCTTCATGACTCAGCTAGCAGAATAGAAACGTACAACGTATCCAGAATGAATGTATCAGAAAGTACAGACTGAGGCTGTGAGGAATGAAGCGGGGAGTTCCAAATCACAGGATGGAAATGTTGAATGTTCTCCAGAAAGACAATGTGTCATTTATTTTAAAAGACAATTTTGAACAGAGCTCCTTCTGGAGGCAGAGGGAAGAAAGAATGTTTCATTTGACATGGCAAGTTATAAACTATAAATCTTCCAGTTTGGGAAGGCAAATATTTGCTGAAAATTAAGTACAAGCAAAGGTGCATCATTAAATCACAAGTAATTAAAAAAATCTCAATTGAACATCGATGCATCTATGTTGTTTTTAATAAGTCTACAGCTTCAACGGCCATGGGCTGCTGCGCACTGTCTCCACGGTGCAGAAGGAAATGATAAAGGTCTGTAGCATGACTGCCAACAAGGTGAGCCTAGGTTAATTAACTCTATGCAAGTGGAGATGGATTTGGTTAAATAAATGAGCCTGCCAGACAAGGTCACTGGCCACATGCTGGACAAATTTTCCTGTTAATCAAACCTGCATCAAACTGCATCACAAGAAGGGTTGCTGAAAACATATCTTAATGGATAACTTTAGTTTTAGCAACATAAAGTGTTCATAGATTTTTTTTTTTTTTTTTTGAGACAGGCTGGTCTCAACCTCACTTTGTAGCCTAGGCTGATCTCAAATTTGCAATAATCCTCCTGCCTCAGCCTCCTGAGTGCTGGGTTTACAGGTGTGAGCCACCATGCCCAGCTTTGTGTTCACATATTTAAAAAGTCAAACAAAGCTAAAAAAAAAAAAATTATGAAAAACAATAGCTTCCAGTTGGGCATAGTGGCACATGTCTATAATCCTAGCACTCTGGGATGCCAAAGCAGGAGGATCGCAAATGTAAGCCTAGCCTAAACAACTCAGTGACTGAGACACTGTCTCTTAAATACAAAATAAAATTGGGTGTGGAGGCACATGCCTGTAATCTCACCACTTGGGAGGCTTAGGCAAGAGGATCACTGTGAGTTCAAGGCCAGCCTCAACTACATAGTGAGACCCTGACTTATAAAAGAAAGTAAGTCCTGGGTGGGGCACGGTGGCTCATGCCTGTAATCCCAGCACTTGGAAGGCTGAGGCAGGAGGATCGTTGCAAGTTTGAGACCAGCCTGGGCTACAAAGTGAGCTCAAGCCTGAACTGCATAGCGAGACCCTGTCTTAAAAAGAAAAAAAAAAAAAAAAGTAAGTGCTGGAGATATAAGCAACTAGAATGCATTAATATGATTAGTTTTAGACATTATGTGTTGGTACCCTAGTATGGTAGTTAAAAATTTGGGTTTCCCATATACACCCACACATATTCATAATGTGCAGATACTCAGACTTCTCTTCCCTATTCTCTAAATATGATTACATCCAGTTTTATCAAAGCAATAGTCAGTGTTCATATTACCGCAATTGTGTAAATATTGATCACAACTAAATATACTAAAAACATTTCCCCTATTGTACAATGCTATTTCTGTGGTGATTATTTCTGTTCTCCACTTGCTCGCTTTTGTATGACTACCTCCAGCTCAACCTCATCCTTCAGCAGCCTCTGGGACTTTTCTGCGTATCCTGAAAGCCTGCGGTCCTTTGGCCCCAGCCCCTCCAGGCTGGGGACCCTCTGTTTCTCTAAGTCCCTTGTAATATTTCTGTAATTTCTATGATGATTTCTTCCTCCTTGATTCCTGTTTTGTGTTAGGTGCATTTCTCCTGCTCCATTACTGTCTATTTCTTCTGTGTTCCTTACTACTTCTCAGTTTTGGCCTCTGTGTGTGGTAATACAGAGTGCCCGCATCTCTCGGTGCTCTCAGGCTGAGTTCAGAGTGACAGCTGAGGCTCCGCTAGCTGGGGGCAGCACTCAGGACCGAGGGGCTTCCCACGGTGTCCTGAACAGCTTGGCCAGAAATGGACCTTATCCGCCTGGGCAGACAGGAAGCTCCAGGAAGTCCTCTTGGTGGCAATGGCATTTAAGCACAGCCTACATGCAGGGAGGGAAGGGACAGAGTGAAGATCAGCTCCAGGCAGGGACAAGGTGAAGGCCCAGGATGGAAGGGGCTGGCAGGGTGAGCACCAGAGCCACAGCCACGCATGGGGACGCGGGGAGAGCGCGTGTCCCTGGCGCAGGGACATGGCTTCTACACAGGCTGTCGGCCACAACAGAATAGTCACTATATTTTGTACAAGTGAGCCCAAATTATTTTAGCACATTTGACAGCCGATGCAGAAAATCACCACTGATTTCCTTTCTTGGCTACTCAAGCTAAACCATGTAAAGTTTCTACCCCATCCAACCTTGTGAAGACTTGGGGGGGGGGTAACACAAAACCCTGTAAACTGTCACACTAGAGACTCTGAATAAAATATAAATTTCTACACATCTGACTTAAACCAAAGGAAGTAGCTCATGTTGAGAAAATCAAATGCTTAAAAAAAAAATAAATCCAACCAGTTGTCAAGGCAACAAGAAAATTAATTGAACAGAAAATATAGTTTCCATCACGAACACTACCACATGCCAAAGCTGAGGTTTCTGTGCCTCCCGTCAGTCATTAGAGAGGATGGGATGGAGCTGGGACCCACAGCACAGGAAAACTTGTGAGGAAAAAGCCACTTAGTAGGACAAAGTGAGTCTGTGGTTTACAGGCTGAGGCGAGAGAACTATTTTCTTTATTTAAAAATGATTCTGTAACTTTTCCTGTGTGACACAATTTTGCAGAGAACTTGCACTTAACTAGCTCAACACCAAATGGTTGCTGAGAGACCAGAAGGTCTAATAACTTGCTGGAGGATGCCCAGAACCTTCTCCTTGAATTTCTGTTATTCAGGGAGTGACTCAGATTTGACTTTAAAGCCATCTGTGCTCCTCCACCAGCCACCCAGTGGGAAGGCCCAGCAGCCAAGCGCTGCCAAACCGCCGACTGGCCTGCTCCCTCCTCCGCACCCTGCGCAGCACCCCTGTCCCTAGAGGCCCCTTCGCGGTGCCCGCCCACCCTCACCGCAGCACCGGGTCCTTAGCAGCTCCGGCGCCTCGTGTGTGTCTGCGGTCTCGTCCCTCCGGCACTTCTTCCTGGAGTGGGAGCCGTGGCCCAGGTGCGGTATCCCAGCACAGTGCAGGGTGCTTCGGTGAGTGAGGACACGTCAGGTGCTGAAGGGAACCTGCGATCACCACCCACGCGGTTAGCAGGAAGAATGGGAAAGCGGGTGGAGCAGGAGGCCAGCGTGCCCGTGCCAGCTCAGCCCCGGCTGGTGGTCTGACTGCTGGCCGCGTCGCACTGCCCGAGCAGCATCGCGAGGACGCGAGACCAGCGTCTTCCAAGATCCTCATGTGTGCTCCACACAGAGGGTGCTGGGGTTTCTACTAAGAAAGTCAGGTGCTGCCTGTGGTTTGAACGTCTGCGTGATCCAAGGTTGGAATCTTCACCTGTACGGTGCTGGTGCTAGGAAGTAGCGCCTCAGGGTGTGGCCAGCCAACTGGAAGAGCCCTCATGCTGCCGTTAGTGGCCTTGCCAAAGAGTCCGCAGGGAGCCCTGTGCTCCTTCCATCAGGCAAGGACCCCGCCGCGAGGTGCAGTGTACACACCAGGAAGCGGGTTCTCATCGGAGGGCACACCGGCTGGCAGCTGAATCGGGGACCGCCCAGCCTCCGGAACTGCACACGATAATTTCTGTTGTTTTAAGCTACTTAACTGCTGGGTGTGGTGATGCACGCCTGTAACCCAGTATCCAGGGAGGCTGAGGCAGAAAGATCAAAAGTTTGACCCCAAACTGGGCAGCGTAGCAAGACTGTCTCCAAAAAATTATATATATTATATAACATAATTACATAATGTACAATTATATTATGCATTATATAATGTATAATTATGTAACACAATTATATAATGTATAATTATGTTATACAATATAATTATGTAATGTATAATTGTTATATAGTATACTTATATAATATATAATAAATATATAATAATACAATGTATATGCATTAATTATATAATTAATATATTATATAATTATGTAGCATAATATATAGCATTATATAATTATATAATATATAACATTATATATTATATAATACAGATTATATATATATATATATATATGCTAGAGATGTAGCTTAGTATTAAATCTTTGAATTCAATCTTCAGTGCCACAAAAAGAAAGAAAATAAGTTTATAAGCTACTTAGTCTATAGTATTTTGTTACGGCCACCCAAAGGGACTAAGCCCGCAGTGGTGGCGAAGCTCCAGCCTGCGCCCCTGGGGGATGCTCACCGCCACCGAGCCCTCGCCAAGTTTTGTCAGCCCTGGGAAGCCCTGCACAGCGTTCCGCATGCTCAGGTCTCCCACTGCAGCCCTCTGCGCAGCAGCGCCCTGCCTAGAGTGAGGGGAGGGCAGGGTGCAGCGCAGCACAATGCTGCCGTGCTTTTCACTCACAGCACTTTCCTTTCCAGCTGTGCGTACAGATGTGTTTCACGATGAGAACAGGCCACATTTAGTTTTTTGCAAGAGAAAGCTACTTTGCTCATAATATTAGTCAAATCGGAATGCAATTCAGCTGAGTGAGTTTTGCCATATTTTCCCATGTATTATTACATTCATGATGCCTTTCCTGGCTCTTCCTCTGCGTGAAAGTTCCACACTGCTCATTTCTTAAAGAAAAATTTTCAAGTTTCAAAAGTTACCTTGGTAAGAAGGACTCGTGGCTGAACCATTCCTGAGGGCAGGAGACTCCCCCTAAACTCCCGGAGCAGGTTCAAATGTGAGCCCCAGCTCCCAGCCTGCACTCCCAGAACTGAGTGCTGCTTTGTTGATGGGTGCAGAACACAAACATCACCACCAGGAACTCACCCTGGAGCAGACAAGGGGACCCAGACGGTTGCAGGGTCAAAGGGAATGGACGCAAGCATCACTTCTGGTTTTGTCTCCTCAATGTCAAAGTCAGGGGGAGCATCTTAGATGATTAGGGTCCCAGGAGAGGGGGCAGTTGGGTCACTTGAGATAACTGAGCATCTATCAACTGCACCCCACCCACCCACCCACACACACACATCCAGCACCACACAGCAGTGTCCTGCTTAGCTGGGCTGTGTTTGTGTTCAGGACAGGCAATAATTTACAGCAACACAATTAACCAGAGGCTAGGAGATAATGCAAATGTCACATTGCCCTAAACTAGCGCAGAACAAACAAAACAATGTACCCATTAAGGTATTTTAAAGGTCAAGAGAAACAGTCTGTCCTGTTGCAGGGGAGAATAATTTAATTTAAATGAGGATCATTTAAATACTTCAGGAGCTAAAACTCCTGGGATAAAACTCTGAGGAACCTAAAGGAAAAATCTAAAGAATGACAAGAGGCAGAGCCAGCCCAGGAGTCGATTCTCTTAGAATTCTCTTAGGAGTCAATTTTTAGGGGCAAGAGCAAGAGGACAGACACCATGGGTTGTGTTCACCTGAGAGCCTGAGAGGCCAGGGCACCTGGTCAGAACAGAGGCCACAGCACCAAGCAGCCAGGCCAGCTGCCACAGGCTGCAGACCTGGAGAGCCCCGCAGCGATGCGTGGTAGCCCAAGATATGGGTAGACCCTGGAGAAAGCTGATGAAAGGAAGGCGGGTATCTTAATTTTCTCGTTCAGACAAAATATTCAACACCTGAAGTTAAAGGAGGAAAGGATTATCTGGCTCACAGTTTGTAGAGGTTTCAGTCCATAGTTGGCTGACTCCAAGGCAGGGTAGCACATGGCAGAGAGCAAATAGTTCATGGTGGCAGAAGACACCAAAAACAACAAATGAGAGAGAAACAAGCCTCTTTCAGTCCCTTACATTGTATCCAGTCTACTGGGATTAGGGTGGTGCCGATCCAATCAGTGAACTGATTGAGAAATCACCCATCATTAATCCCAGCATCGCACTATGAATCAATCACACTCTCTAGATTCAGCCACTTCAGAAGAAACCCCATGACTGCATGAGGCTTTGAGGGGGCCCAACTGTAACAGCAGGGAAAGAGGATTCATGAGCCATGCTCACACCTGTAATCCCAGCACTCTGGGAGGCTGAGACAGAAGGATCATGAGTTTGAGCTCAGACAGGGCAATTTAATGAAACCTTTTCTCAAAATGAAACATTAAAAAAAAAAGAAAGGACTGGAAAGGTAGCTCAGCGAAAAGGAACTGTGTTTAATGTCCAGGAGAGAAGGAAGGAGGAAGAGTACACAAGTCAAACTAAAAGTGTAAGCCATGCCTAAGCGGAGCCTGGGTCTCACGTCAAGTCATGCTGTTTTCTAAGGAGACCCAGACGCCCAGATCTGAGTTACATCTTCAAATGTGAAGCAAAGAGAGCCGGGGCAGCAGTGCACACTTACTACTTCATCCCAGAAGCCTGTGGAAATTGCAGGAGTTTCTCCCTACACTACTTCCATTGTCCTTCAGAGAAGAAAGCAAAGGATGAGGAGGACAGGGGATACAAAAGCCATGTTGTCACAGGAAACGAAGAAGAAAAAATATAAAATAGGAAAGATTTCCCCCTGTGTGGAAGGGTTACAGTGTTTACCTTTTTTTCTTCTTTGGGCTTTTTCATATTTCCCAATTTTCTACAGTGAATGCATACATGAGACAATTTTCAGAGGATGGGGGAGGAATAATCACATTGAGACACACAAGGAAAGCACACAGCTCTGGTCCCCTGAGGGCAAATGCTATTCCTGCCTTTGGCAGGGCCTTGTTCCCCTTCCTGTTTCTTCCAGGGTCAGCAGTCAATCACGGTTCGGTTCAGATATTTACTAATGGTGCACCAGATGCTTATCCCAGGATGCAGACATGAAAGGTGGGCTGCTGGTTTCCATGAACTTGCAGTCAAGAAAGAAATGAGGAATGAAGTACCTGGTGCAGCACTAGCTATTGAACCACTTTCCTCGAGGATAGTTTGATCTGAGCTTACAGAGGACAGAGTCGGGGCACCATGAAGAGGCCACCAAACTAGGAAACCTGAGTTGACCCCAAAGGGCGTTGAGATAGGGACAAGCTCCCATGGCTCTTCACAGGAAGACTGAAGCTGGGTTTATGTGTCTCAAGGGTTTCCTACCACAGAACATACAAATAATGCGGTAACTGAGTGACCTTTAACCTTTCTCCTGTGCCACTGTAAAAGGTTTCAGCATTGTGGTTCCCTCCTGAATCCGCATGAAGGACAAGGGGTTGTGCACTCCTGATGCTCCCTTAAATTAATACGTTGCCATACTTTCAGATGGGCACATTCTTTACTTTTCATTAAACTGTAACATGCACATATATTTGTGTAAATCATCATCAGCTCTGTGAACTTCCACAAAGTGAACACACAGCCAGGATAATAAGCATCGAGATCAAGAAACAGAACAGCACCAGAACCCCACATGCCCTCCTGGGACCCCCTTCCAATGATGACCTTCCTAAGGGGTGCTGCCTTGCTACCCGTTACTGCCTGGATCACTCATCCCCTTTATCATTCATGTACATGAAGCCACCAGTATGTACTTTTTGCTATTTGGCTTCTTTGACTCATCCTTATGTTTGTGAGGTGGGCCATGTTGTATACAGTGGCAACTGGTTCATTCTTTTTTTTTTTTCTTTGTCTTTTTGAGACAGGGTCTTGCTATGCAGTTCAGACTGCCCTTGAGCTCACTTTGTAACCCAGCCTGGTCTCAAACTAGTAAGGATCCTCCTGCCTCAGCCTCCCAAGTGCGGGATTACAGGCATGCACCATCACACCCAGCTAGCTGGTTCATTTTCAATCATGAATTTCTATTGTGTAAAATCACCACCATCTGATACTCATTCATTCTACTGAGGACAAACACCTGAGTAGTCTTCATTACTTTGTCAGTGCCTGTCTTTCCACAGACACAAGGACACATTTCTGCTTAGGCATGAACCTGGGTAGAACTGCTACATTGCAGGCTGTGCCTATGTCCAGCTTTTGTTAGTTTTTGTTTTGTTTTGTTTTTGAGACAGAGTTTCACCAGGTTGTTCAGACTGGCCTGGGCTCACTATGTAGCCCAGGCTGGCCTCAGACTCAAGGTGATCCACCTGCCCCAGACTCCTGAGTGCTGGGATTACAGGCGTGCGCCCCCATGCCTGGCCTATGTCCAGTTTTTGAAGATACTGCAAGTGGGTTCGGTAGTTTCTCTGAGAGCTGAGAACACAGTTCCGCTTCCGCCTGCATCCTAATGATGATGCCCTGTGCAGCCTGACCTTCTGTCACCCAAGACCAAGGGCCCCCAACCAACCAATCTGTTTTCATCTGCCTTAATATTATCTTTGCAGATATTGCCTACGCTTATGTTTTTTCCGAAAGAAGAGGCTATTAACCAAGAAGCACAGAATAAATTACACGGTAGTTAAAAGAAATTATATTATAAAGAACAAGCTGCCTAGTAAAACACAATGTATAATTACGATTAACTTCAAAAAAAAATCTAATTATCCATACAAACACAACCATTTGATGGCAAATTAATGTAAAATATGAGATTATTGAGCTTTTAATTGCTCTTTTACTTTTGTAATGCACTTGCCCTCACATTTAGGCTTAGGTTACAGGCAGACAAGAGGCAATTAGGGTACAACAGATGTATCAGCAAAAACCTGTGAAAACACAACCCCGGAGTTAATCCTTCCAGAGTTTATGAAGACCATCTGCTCATTTTTTTCACATTTTCACTTTAGACAGTTCTACTCGGTCCCTCCAAGCTAACTGCTTTTTGCTTTTTTTCTGGATCAGTATCTTTTCCTAATATCTCCAGTTGATAAGCTTCATGAGAGCTTTGCTATCTTAGACTGCAAGTTTAATTTCCTTTCCCAAATGTTTTTTTCAGAATATTAAACCTCTGAAAAAAATGGCTGATTAAAAGATTACTGAGCAGAGGTTTAAATGAATTAAGGCCTCTAGGCTATGTTGCTACTTCCTGTTTCCAAAAGGTAATCTTTTTTTCAAGTTATTAAACATCATTTGTGACCTTTAAAAAGAACTCCTTGAGCAGTTCATTAATAATCAGATCTGGCTGGGCTAGCAAAATAACAAGTAATATAAAATGATGTCAATTTTTAATTATAAGACCTACTCGTGCCTACTATAAATTTTGAAAATTACTAAACAGATCTCAGGTGACCCAAATGACAATCAAATGAAAAGGAAATATTTATGAAAGACTTATTCTGTACCATATACTGCCCTAAGCCTGCAGATCCTACGGTGAACAGCACAAATTTGGCCTTTGCCTGCACAGAGCTGAACATCTGAAAGACGAATAAGGTAAATAATGACACAAGTAAGTTCTAGTCAGTGACACAGCAGGTACGTCCCCCCCACCCCAGGACACAGCAGCAGTGAACGGCAGCTGTGAGACTGGGCAGTGTCAGGGAGTGCCCTGGCTGTGTACAACATGGAGTGCAGTTCCTGCGCGAATCTGATATTCCTCAGCCGGGAGGGTGCGGAAAGGAGAGGTAGATGGAGAGTTGAGATGGGCCATGTGAAAGTTCCTTCGGCCATTTAAACGCAACTAATTTTTTGAGTCCTCATTTTTAAATATTATCATTACTTATCTACTAAAAAGAAAATAAAATTTAAAAAACTGAATTAGAACCGTCTGCAGTGTTTCTATTTTGTCACTGGTGGCGGTGGGCCACAGTATTTACCATTCCACCAGATCACACTGCCCTGCAGGGCTGTGGCCATTCTCAGTGACCAGAACACACTGTTACTCGGGAGAGACACACGGCTTTCTGGTGCAGTGGCACAGTAAGCATCTATTTGTCCAGATTAAAACTCAACAGTACTTCTCTTGGCGGTTAGTTGTTGGGGCTGCTACAGTGCTTGAAGGAATTTCTAGAAGCAGGCGGCACACAGGCAGTTGTCCTTCAGCACAGTTTCAGTTCACCTCAGGTATTGGCTTTTTTTTCTGTTTTAATTTTTTATTTTGCAGTACATAATGATTAGATCCCTTGTGAGAAGCTGTACATGTACACTACACATCTTAATTCTTTTCTACTTCTCCTCTTCTTTCCCCTTCTCTCCATCTCTTGATCATCTCCTTCCCATTGGAACAAGATCTATTTCCCTATTTCCTATATTTTATTTTGCTGTCTATTTATATGTTGAGTGTCGTATGTAAGAGAAATAATGCAATATTTAAACTTGTGGGTCCAATATATTCCACTTAGCATTATGGTCTCAAGGTGCATCCATTTTCTTAAAATTGACTCAAGCGTATCCTTCTTATGGCAGAGTAGTGCTGCACTGTGTATAAATACTACTACTGTTCACCCATTTTTCTGCTGATGGACCTATATCCCACCTCCAGGATTTAGCTATTACAAGTTGTGCTGCTGTGAACATGGGGATGCACTGTAATCTGACGTCTAACTCTTTCAAAAAGATACCTAGAAAGGGAATAGCTGGGTCAAATGGAATTTCTAGTTTTAGTTTTTGAGGACTCTCCATACTTATTTCCACAGTAGCTGTACCAATAATTTTTCCCTACATCCTCACCAGAATTTGTTACTATTTGATTTCTTCACAATGACCATTGTGGGGGGGGGGTAAGATGGAATCTCAGCATTTTAATTTGCATTTTTCTACTGGCCAGCATTATTGAAAGTTTTTTCATGTATTGATTGGCCATCTGTACTTCTTCTGAGAAGTATCTATTTGTTTCAATTGTCCATTTTTTACTAGTGCTTTTATTTTGGGGGAATCTAACTTTTTTAGTTCTTTATATATTCTAGTCCTCTAAGGAACGGGTGGTAAAGTTTCCCCATCCTGTGTGGTGTCTCTTCACTCTGTTGTTTCCTTTGCTGTGCAGCAGCTTTTTAATGTGACATGATCTCATTTGTCGATTCTTAGCATCACTCTCGGGTCACTGGGGTTCTGCTCAGAAAGTCCTTGCCTATGCCTATGTTTTCAAGAGTTTTCACTATTTAATTTCTAGCAGATTAAGCATTTCTGTTTTAACATTTAGATCTTTAATTCGTTTTGATTTTGGTTTAGTTCGCAGTGAGATACTGGTCTGGACTCGATCTTCTGCACCTAGAGAGCCGGTTTCCCCAGCACCAACCCTTAAAGAGGCTGTCTTTCCTCCAGTGTTTGCCTCTGGCCCTTGTCAAAGATCAGGCAGCTGAAGATGCCTGGAATTGTTTCTGCACCCTCTGTTCTGTTCCACTGATCCATGTCTGGTTTTGTGTCAGTACCAAGCTAGTATTTTTGTTTTTCGGTCTTTATTCTTTATTAGTAAATGTATACATCACATAATGATTGCGTTCTTTGTGGAGGTTGGTACATGTCCACAACACGCAGTAATTCTTCTCAGTCCCTTTCCCTCCTCTCCCTCCACTCGCCCTCCCATCTGAACAAAACCCACCTCCATACTTTCTATTATCTATCTTTCACCTTGCATTTTATTTACATCTTGGGTTTCTCACATAGATAAATGACATGGTATTTAAGCACGTGGGTTTTTACTGTAGCTTTGTAACAGAACTTCAGATCCGGGATTGTGAGGCCTCCTGCTTTGCTGAGTGCTCCTTTTGTTTCAACCATTTGAAGGCTTCACCAAGGAATGCAGAGAACCCTGGTGGCCTCTGCCCACAAGGACAGGCTGACCTTGTCCATAGGGAAACTGCTCCACAGAAGCACCAGCAAGACCACGTGTGGAAGGCACCATACAGGCTGTGTGCAGCAGCCCGGTAAGGGAAGCTCACTGGAGGCGGGGAGGCTGCGGGGAACGGGGTATTCGGGTGGATCTTTCTGGCATTTCCCAGGTTGAGGAGGGAAGGACAGTCCTGGGAAGGGAAGAGGCATGAAAGGTTGAAAAGGGATGCAAAGATCGCGGTAGATGGGGTGAGAATCCTGGATGCTGGCGGAGCGGCAGAGATGAAGCAGTTGGAGCCCTCCCCACATAAGCAGAATACAGAAGGTGGAGTCGCTGGGAGGAAATCTTGCTGCCCTATACACACACTACACCTCAGTGACAATACAGTCTACACAGGTAGCAGAATGGCAATAATACCCAACTGAATGACCACTCCAATAAATCTTTGAGTTCTGCCATACATAAATCCCTAATTATGCTCTCAAGAAACTTCATGTTATTTTAAATTTAAATTAATAGCTATTTCCATATGAGGAAAAGGCAGTTGTGCTTATACAGTTGATAAAACTAGAGGATTCTCCTATAGGAATTTCAGTAATAAAGAGTTAAAGCTGGGCATGGTGGGGCATGGCTATAATCCCAGGTCTCTAGAGGCTGAGGCAGGGCATCCTCACGAGTTCAAGGCCAGCCTGAATTATAGAGTGAGACTCTGTCTCAAAATAAAAATAAAGAGTTGAATTAGATTTTGTTTCTATTTACAAATAATAAATAGCTTGATAACAGATCAATAAGAGGGAACCACATGCAAACCTAGACAACACAGAAGAATAACCTTTAACCAAGCTCAGCTCTACTGTGAGCAGAAAGCCCGAGCACCCAGCCTGCCTAGTGCAGGTGCTTGGAGCTGAGTGTACCCGGGCCCGAGCTCAGCGGCTTCCTTCCTCCTGGCCCAGGCATCCCAACCTCTGGTGCCCTGGAAAATCCCAGCCCTGCTCTCTCCTAGGTCAGTTGCATAACAGCTAGTTCTTGGAATAACAGCCAGTTCTCAGAAGGAAAATGGATACCATGAGGAAAATATTAATTAATAATATTTTTAAGTCTCTTACAGACTTAAAGTCTCTGACAGATCATGAAAACAGTGCTCTGGAAAATAAGTGCTGCTCTCCACACACAACAGGGTGGCACCTCCTGTTTCTTATTTTAAAAGGCATCATCTTCACTCTGATGCCTGTGCCCAGCCAACACACCTTTAATATCAGAAATCGCTTGCACTCAGGAACTTTGCTTTCCTTTGGGTGAAAGGTGGGAAGGGAAAAGCCTCCCCAGGCTGACCGACAGCTTTTGAATCTGCACTGGGGGCTGCCAAACACACCAGCTCAGCCAAGAGAGCGATGAGGGATTGAGCAACGGGCTCAGTAGCAGCAATTGGCTGCACTGCCGGCCCTGCCTCGCTCTGCTCTCCCTGAGCACCCTCATGCCTGGTCGCAGGTGCAGCAGAGCAGGCCTGGGGAGAACCCTGTTTCTGTAGCTGTTACCCCGCATCACAGGCAGGCTGTCTCAGATATGCACCACTCAGCTTTTACATGAGAAGAGCGAAGCTGGAGGGACAGCGCCTGTCCATCAGCGATGGTCCATATATTCCTGCTAACCGGAGTCTAAGAGCAGGCGGAGCAGCTAATTTCTAAAAGTACACCTTTCCGCTCGGGGAAAGAAGGATGGATTCAATAATAATTTGGAAAGGACATGGTTTAGCTAGGCAATTCTCTGGTTTTGAAAAGAAAGCTAACGTCTCTAACGGTTACAGTAGTCCGGTATGGATATAAACTACAGAGATGGACCCACCCACAATTTTAGATTTGAAGAATAATTTAAGTATTAGGGTTTGAGCTGGGTGTGGTGGTGCACAACTGTAATCCCAGCACTCTGGAGGCTGAGGCCAAGAGGACTACTGTGAGTTCAAGGCCAGCCTGAGCTACAAAGTGAGTTCAAGGACAGCCTGAACTGCAGAGCGAGACCCTGTCTCAAAAAGACAAAAAAGAAAAAAAAGAAAGAAAGAAAGAAAAATTAAGGTCTAGAAAAGGCACTATAAAATTTTAGATCTTCAAATAAAACTCAGAAGGGCAAACATCCATTCACATCATAGATACTGGTGATTTTGTCATAAAACTCTTCCTTGGTTGCATTTTTTTCCTTAAAAATGCAATTTCACCTGCTAGAGCCAAGGCTGAGAGCCAAGCACCTACAGGAAGCACTCTCTGGCCTCCTGCTCTGTGTTCTGCTGTACGAAGGCAGCCCTGGCCCTGTGGGTGGGACCTGCAGTACACAGGTCTACCATGTTTTGGGTCTTCTTGCAATTCTTTGGTTATGGTTGACAGGCAGGAGAAGGTATGTGTGTCACATCTTTCTCTACCCATCGCAAGTGGTAGCTCCAAGATAATGTCCCTTTAGGCTGTGACATTTCACTTCTTCCCTCCAACCTCCAATATGACTTTCCCTTTCTTGAGCACACAACTAGACTGCACTTCCGTTCAAGTGTGGCCATGACAACATGCTCTCCTCTGGGATGCGATCGCAAGTGACACAGACCCTTCAGGGCAGCCCATGAAGCACCAGCGCAAACTCCCTCCTACCTGCGCCATCCTGCCTGTCTGACAGGCTGTGAGTAACCGCAGGGCCTGGGGAGCCATGCGATAGAAGGAACCTGGGTCCCTGAGAGGCTGCGTGGACAGCAGCCACCTTGCAGATCTGACTCAGTGCCCAGGAGTTCTGTGTGGGCAGAGATGTCTATGATGGTAGGCAAAAGAGTATGACGTTCACGTCCTATTCCAGGAAAAGATATTAATAAGTCGTTTAATAAAACAGTTTAAAAAGTCACCTAAAAAAAAGCTTGCAAATGATTGTTCAACTTTCTGTTGATAAATGTCCCCAACTAAACATTCTGGAAATGACCAAAAACCCATGGACACAGTAAAAAGATCAGGGCTGCCTAGGCTGAGGAAGAGGGAGAGAAGCATAGGAAGAGTAGAGGGGGTTTCCAGGGCAGGAAAACTACCTGATCCTGGAATGGTGGACACAAGTCACTTTACACTGAGTGAGGCTTCGCGTCAGCTGTGGACACCAGGTGACTATGACGTGTCCGTGCAGGTCATGGATTGTGACGAATGAATTGTGGAGCATGCTGGCAACAGGGACGGCCACGGGTTCCCCGTAAAGCAGTCTACACAAACTCCACAGTGGTCTTGCAAAAGCCATGAGGCTATTAGCAGGAAAGTCATTCCCGTCTCCTTCCTTGGAGCCAGGGCTGTCCTGCAGAGCCCTCCCAGATGGGAACGTTCCCTCTCTCTGCCTCCCAGGGTGAAGACCACATGACCACGCAGCACTGGGAATACGGCAAGCACGACTAAGGAAGTGGATTTTAAATTTAATTCATTCTCATTTCAATAGCCTTATGTAACCTGTGGCTACCATATAGGATGGCACAGCTCTAGCCTGCCCCAGAATCCCCACGATGGTTATCCAGCTTAGAACAGAGAGTGGATGACCTAAATTCTATTCCTGATCCCCCGTGTACATTTCCATTTTCAGTCTCTAAAACTTAAGAAACTGGCAATACTTGGTATTTCAAAAGAGTCTGGCCTTAGCACCAATTCTCCATCCACACTGAGCTAAATGTCCCTACTCAAATGACTAAAATTATCCCAGGGTAGACCATTCCTACCTGTTATCATAGATAAAATATAAATACTGATCTGCACTTTGCTTCTTCTTAACATAGCTATTAAGTTGTGCGTGCATTTCAGTGCTCTTTCTTAAATAAGATTTAAATTTTATTTTAATGCACCTTGCAAGTGAAGCAATCACCTTTTTTTAACCTTAAAACTGAAAAAAACCACTTGATTGAAATACACAAACAATCTTATTTAAGGTAATTTTAAAAATTAAATTCCAGGTTATTGCTACAAAGTTGAAATCTGCTCTAAAATGGAAAACCTTCCAATAAAACTTCTTTTTGAGGACTGCGTATTGTACCCAGCGCCTTCACACTGAGCTGAACTCCCAGCCCTTTTATTATGTATGTATGTATGTATGTATGTATGTATGTATTTTTGCGATTTTTGCAGGGGGATCAAACTTATGACCTCACGCTTGCCAGGCAGGCACTTGTACCACACAGCTAAATCCCCAGCTATTTGTTATTTTTTGAGACAGGTTCTTGCTACGCTGCCCCAGCCGGACTCTAATTTGAAACCCTCCTACCTCACCCTCCCAGGGCACTCAGTTTACAGGCTTGTGCCACCACGCCTAGCACCAGCAAAACTTCTAAAGATAAAAAGTCAACAAACGGACAGCACAGTACAGCAACAACAGAGGAAAAAACATGAAAGGGGAAAATAAAATCACTATAATTAGCACGACAAGGCAGCGCCTGAAAGCAGAAGGAGCAGCACGCACGTGTCACGGCGTCACACACACAGCTTCCCACAGCTTCCAGATGTTGCCAGAGCCGCACACCACGGTAAGCCACGCACCGCTCTGGGTCCACAGCACGCACTCCGGTCAACCAGAACCAACTTCCGGACAGGGCTCGCTCGGAAGCCTAAACCCTGCATGCAGGCACTTCTGAGTTTTGAAGAACTGACTCCTGAAATGCTAACACGGAAGTCATTCATAGCTTAGGGGACCCGAACATATAATTATTTAAACAGATCCTAGTTTGGAAACAAAATTTCTTGGGTAAAATACGGTCAATTGATATAACAATGTATGAAATTTTAACTAAATACATTTCTTAGGTTTCTGATCTGTTTTACCATATTGACTCCAGATTCCCTCGTGTCATTTATCCCTTGTAACCTTCTACCTTGTAACACTTCTCTCTGTGACCTCCTGCTTTCCTCCTGCTCAGTTCCCTAGGCCACCTCCTTCTCCAAGAAGAAAACGTCTCATTTCACGTAAATCCTGGGCATCAGGGAAATTCAGGCCAAATTCTAGTCTATTCCAAACTATGCCTCACATTCCCAATAAAGGCAGTACCAGAGTTGGGCAGGCTGATACGCACCTATAATCTCAGCACTGGGAAGGCTGAGGCAGGAGGATTGTGAGTTCAAGGCCAGCCTGGGCTACAGAGCAAAGCCTTGTCTCAAAAAAGCAAAACAAACAAAACAAAACAAAACAAAAAAAACACCTGCTGCTCTTTAGTCCTCTTGACTAAAAGGTGAGAGTAGACGATGCTACATGTAGCTTTAGATCCTTCACATACACTGCGGCTTGCTGATTCTACATTGCCACTGTTTCATGTGGTAAATAACACTTTAGAGCAAGGAGAAACATAGGTCCACAGACGAATGATCCACCCCAGAGGCCTGTACTGTTTTGTTTAAAACACAGCTCTTCAATTACATTAAAAGACACACATTCATTCACTCACTCACTCATTCATTCATCCTTCGGCATAGGTTTCTTAGGAAGCCCACAGTGAACAAGAGGAGAAAGCGCTTACTCTCCAGGAGCCTGGGTCCTCACTGCGAAGACAGACAGTAAACCAACCAGGAACCACATCAAGGCAGTACTGAAAGAATGCAGAGGAAGAGGAGAAAGGACAAAGTAGGAGGAGACAGGTCTGACGGGTGGGAGGAAGTTCCATTTGGGCAGAGATCTGAAGGAAGCCGGAGGACGCATCAGCCCACAGGCCGAAGGAGCAGCAGTGTGAACCCCACAGGCAGAACTCTCACAGGGTGAGCGCCAGTGTGAGGCTGGAAGGAAGGGTGTGTGTGTGGCCAGGAAGGAGAAGCCTGCCCACCCCAGCCCTGAGGCCCAGTGGGGCAGCTCTGGGCTGTGTCCTCAACGCCCTGGAGGTTCTGAGCAGGAGAGAAATGGAGGAACCAAAGGGTTTAAAAAGGTCACTCCTGCTGCTGCTGGAGGAGGCAGAGGAGGGCAGGAAGGGGACCAGAGGCCAATTAGGAGGCTCGGCATGAGCTGTACAACACGGGGGGTTTTGGTTGTTGTTTTGGCTTTTGTTCCCATTTCTGGTTTTGTTGTTGTTGTTGTTTTGGTTGTTATTTCAGTCAGGATCTTGTAGTTTAGGCTGGCCTCCTGCTGATCCTACTGCCTCAGCCTCCCTGAGACAGGAAATCAGGGCATGGCAAAGCTGGCTGGAGAAGCAGGGGTGGCCCAGGACAGGTGTCCAGAAAGGGAGTGACCCACTGCATCGGCCTGACAGGAAGAGGCCTGGGCTTCCCGCTGACTGGGAGGGCAAAGCCGCACTGCCACCCTAGCAACGCAGCGGCCAGAGTGTGCAGGGGCGGTAGAGGGCGAGAGAGGAGCAGTATCCAAGAGGGACATGCGGCCAGGAAGGGCTTCCACGATCGGAACGATCACCTCACCCCGTGTGCTGCGCCGCCCGCTGGGAGCGGGCTAGTGGGGGAGTGAGGAGATCATCGCAGCTGTCCAGTCCGCGGCAGGACACAGAAGGAGGAGCAAGTGGGGTGCGGCAGCAGTCTGGCTTCTTCCCGCCCCGACAGCTGCGATCCTCGGGCTGGACAGCAGGAGGAGCCAGAGCCCCCAGGCAGCCCAGCACCGTGGACCCGGGTGGAGAGGGGAGAACCGGGGTGAAGAGGGAGGGGCCAGTCAGGAATCCAGGCCGGGTGAGGGGCATTGCTGGCCTCAGCAGCTCTGGACCAGCTAGAAACCCTGGTCCGTTCACTCTGTTCTCCTCGAGCGAGCGCGCTTCCTGCTCAATGGGAAAAAACATCAGCGCCCCTCCGGAGTAATAGGCCGAGAACATTCTCTGCCACGCCGCTTCCGCCTTCCCCGGGAACCCTGTGATCCCATGACCTCGCTTCTTGCTTCTTACTTTGCTGAGAAAATAGAAACAGCTTCCTCACTGTGCCTGACCCCTGCTTCTGTCCCCCAAAGGATCACACGTTTAAAAAAAAAAAAGTGGGGCCGGGGGTTTAGCTCAGCAGCACAAGCGCCTGCCTGGCAAGCGCGGGCTCCTGAGTTCGATCCCCGGTACCCAAAAATAAATAAATAAAAAGTGAGCAGCCAAAAATAAATGAAAAAAGCCTTGCGTTTTCTCCATGGAGACAGAAAGTAGGCAGTGGTTGCCAAAGGTTGGAATTAGCTTTGTTTTGTTTTGAGATAGGCTCTTGCCATGTAGTGAAAACTGGCTTTGAACTCGGTTATGTAGCTCAGGGTGGCCTGGAACTCAGTGATCCTCCTGCCTCAGCATCCCGAATACTGAGATCATGGGAGTGCACCACCACGTCCAGTGGAATTAATGCTGACAGCGTGAAACCCAGGTTCAGGAAGATAAAAATAGTCCCAGGGGCCAGACAGTTGTCACTAGTGACTGAATATCATGCCACTTAACTGTACACTTTGAATGGTTAATGCCGTACATTTCGATGTATTTTACCACAATTTTTAAAATTTGCATTTTCTTAGCAAAGAAATATAAACTAAAACAATGAGCCGACACACGGGCACACACTGTATCCCCATGGGGACACACAGCGGGCCATGGCACCCTAGAATGGTGTCGTCACGGGGAGCCTGCTGGATGGGAGGAACCGAGGTTGGTTTCCAGGAAGCCGCTCTATGCTTGCTTTATCCCTCAGGGGTCTGCCCAGAAGCCACCCAGGCAGAGGCTCGGGGTATCCAAGGGCACAGTGGACAGCCACAGTGAGGATTGCTGGGAGAGGCCTAGCGGACACAACAGAACCAGACGCCCTCACTTGCGGAAGGACAGAGAATGTCCCAGAAGAAATCTGAAATGATCTTAAAATCACAGGCAAGAGGGGCAGGCTGGAGAAAGAGTGGGAGCGGCAGGAGAGCATCTGGGTATTATAGAAAGGCATCGGAACAGCCGGGCCAGCGACCTCCAGCACACCCCGGACGCTGGTATCTTCTCAGAGCACCAGCCCCGGTTGGGCACCAGCCAGATGGGACGCCAAACAGGCGCGACACGGTTCACGGCTGAGCTGTTTGAAAGAGCAAAATACCGGGCATAGTGGCACACGCCCATAATTTCAGCACTCATGAGGCTGAGGCAGGAGGATCACTGCAAACTGGAGACCAGCCTGGGCTACAAAATGAGCTCAAGGCCAGCCTGAACTGCATAGTGAGGCCCTGTCTCAAAAAGACAACACAAAAATGGTATTGTGAAATACAAATGACATGAGAAAAGGTTCACAGTACAATGGTGGAAGAATATTGAGAAAACTGGTGAAGTCTGAATTAGGTCTATGACCACGCTGATATTCCCGATTTTGATAGTCATGTTGTAGTTAAATAAGAAGCGCCCTGTGTTTAGGGTACAGTGTACAGAAGTACACAGGGAAGGGGGATTCCATCTACTCCTACTCTCAGATGACAGAGAAGGATGAAGCCACTTTAGTGAAATACCGACTGGGAGAATCTGGGTGAAGGATAGAATACTTAGGGCCAGGGATATAGCAGCGCCTGCCTGGCAAGCATGAGGTCAAGAGTTCAATTCCTGGTCTCAAAATAAATAAGTAGGACTTAATACTGTACAAAAGCAAATAATCCAATAAAAATAGCCCAAGATATGGAAAGGAAATTTATAGGAAAATAAAAATGTCTAACAAAATCATATGGGATGATGCTTAACCTCACTGAAAAGTAGAAACACATAAATCAGGTCACGAACGAGCTCTTGCTTTCCATCCACGCCAGCAAGACGAGGGACAGCAGGCAGCATGGACATTTCAGGTGCTGCTGTTGGGTGCCGCCCTGCCTAAGCAGGTTGGCGTGCACTGCTGAAAGGTGGCCAGGCCACTCCTGTGAAGAGGAAAGCGGCCCAAGGCAACGGAGAGAATGACACTTGTGTGGCTAACAGGAAAGCCACAAGTAGGTCACAGGAACGGTAACACTGATTATTCCCAGGTTTTAAAAAGGAAACCTTCACCTCTGCATTGCTTTAAAATGTACGCGAAGTCCTCAGACACCCAGAACACAAAAGCAAATGCAACCAGTTTCCTGACACTGACCACTAGCTCACCAGCGGGGATGATAACGAGGAACTGGTCCATGAGGCACATCTGAAGGCCACCCTAGCTCCCTAGGGCCCTTTTCTCCCGTGGTTCTTCTTTCCTAGCTCTAAAGCCTTTCCACACTTCCCCTGGTGGCCCAGTACTCTCAAACTCAAGGCCTTTGAAAAGTGTCGGGGCTTTGGAGATCCCTCTGACCTCTCCTTAGCGGGGAGCCTGCACCTGAGCTCACAATCCAGAACATCGGCTGGTTGTGGGAATTCGAGGTGAAATAAAATGCCGTTTGAGAACAGGTGACTTTCACATTTGAATGCCCAGGTGACTGTGGAGGACCTGCTGTGGGACACCTGGTGAGCTATTGGTCTTAACATGACTGAGTCTGTGCAATCTGTGCTGAGGACCTTTCTGTCCAACCTCTTGGTCACCACTGAGGAATCAGAGTCAGGTCAAGCACGTGACGCACCCGGGACCAGACCCCAGGTCTAACATGGGAGGGTACAGGCCGGGCACTGCTAGTTGCCCACCTTGGGACACTCCTGCTTTTCCTTTTAGAAAAAACAGTCCCACGCTGTGAGAGGTTCACTGCCTGAGTCTGGCCGGTGGCCCCTGGCAGTCCAGGGACTGAGGAGGAGGGGGTGTCGCTGGTGCCTCAGTGTGTGAAAACTGAAAAGGCTCCCTGCTGGCCAGTCCCTTCCTTCAGCAGTCAGTTCTCTGGCTCTAGAGCTGCAAGAAACACCCAGTGGGTCTCAGAGTCACACACAGTCATGCAGCTCTGGGTTTGTACTTTAAATCACTCAGGAAAACTAAGGGCTGCAGGGAAGGTCAGTACATCAAAGCCAGCACCAGCACCTTTCAGCTAGGTGAAATGCCACATGACCAACAGCTTTGGGGGTGGTTCCCAGGGTCCCCACATCCCAGCACCCCAGCCCACTCTCCCTCCACAGTGGACCAGGGTCTGTGGGGCTCCCACAGCACCATGGAAGGGAGGCCTGCGCTGTCTTCTCTGCTTCCTGACCCACCGTGCATAAAGGTGACTCCCATCTTTTCAGGGCACTCAGCAGCCCCAGATAGGGCCTCGGTGCAGAACCAGAGATAGCCTTGGTGGGAGCGGTCCTAAAGCTCTTCTGACCCAGACACTGTGGGTGGTCGGCATCTGTCATTCTAAGCCACCAAGTTTGGAAGTCATTTGTTGTTACTCCCGACAGGTGACCTACCCACCCCGTCCTCCTCCATGCAGGGTGTTAGAACAGACAGTGCCCAACGGTACTTCACAGGTTCCAAAAACGTTGGTCCATGCACATTTTAAATCTTCTTTCCTAGTTAATATGTTTATAACTAAGAGAATCATAGTTTATTCTCTCGATTGATTAAACTCACACACTAAAAGATTTCTCAAAAGACTATAAATCATTGCCATAACATCCAATACCAAAACAAACTGTGCACGTCAGAGAGGGGGAGAAAACTCTGATGGGGTTCTAGGGACTGAGCAGGCATCTGGAATCTTTCGGGCCAAAGAGCCCAGGATCTAGGATGACGCACCAGGCATCTAGGTTCACCCTGGCCAGCTTCTCTCAGTCCAAACCCTGTAAATCAAAGCCCCAAGCTAAAGTGGATATGTCAGATCTAGAGAAGAAAAAGAGACAAGACCCAAGCAGACATAAACAAAAAGCTTTCCTGCGAGGCTGCATGGCCAGCAGGCTGAGCTGTCGTTTATGTCGGCCTGAAATAATACTTCCTTCTTTAATGTTATGCATTCTCGCTTGTCTCTCACAGCTATCTGTGTGGAACTGTCACTGTGGGAGAGCCCTTTCTGACCTAAGCACACTGCAGGTAGCTTCTTTGGTGTTCTGTCCCTGGATGGCAAACTCTGAACTGGCAGGGACTGCACTTAATTTGGACTTTATTCCCAGGAGCTAGCAATTTACCTAAGCACACAGCAAGGGTTCACAAATACCCTCTGAATAAATGCACTGCATTTGTTTTCTATCTTTGAAGGCCTTGCAACCAATCAAAGAATATCTGCCAGTTGGGCAAGGTGGCACATGCCTGAGTGCTCAGGAGGCCGAGGCAGAAGGATCACCACAAGTTTGAGGCCAGCATGGACTACAGAGTGAGTACTAGACCAACCTAAAACACACAGTGATACCTTATCTCAAAAAATTTAGAAAAAAAAATTTTAAAAAGAATATGTGTTGTCTGGCCATGGGTAAACCATGATATGCAAAAGCTGTCAGGGACACAGAACCTAACATGGCACATGCTTGGAGCACTTATAAAGACCTCTCATGGCTTGCCCCCTGGAACCCAGCAGTATTTCCGACATGGAGGCACGGTATGGCTGTCTCAGCAAGTTGCATGATACTTAAATATTCTATGTAGTTCTCACAGTGCCCAAAATCAGTAAGCATTCACTGAGATTTCCTATAGCTCACGAGGGCGAAGCAGTTACAAAGGTAAGCATTATCATTACGGGAGAAGGGTGGGGCTGGAGTCACAGATGAGGGTAAACGTATAGATGATTTTTTTTCCTTGCACTTCAAACTCCCCTGCGATTAGCATGCACTAGTGTAAATGGCAGGTACCCTGGTGGGGTGGAGGACATGGCAGGGGCACTGATGGGGCCACTGGGAGAAGGCCGCACCCACAGCGCCCCACCATGATCGGGGCACAAGCTTTGATGCCGCAGACCCAGTTCAAGTCTCAGCGTCAAGCGGATTAGCTGCCCTGGGTAGGTGACCAGCGGGGAGGAAATGGGAGCCTGCTGTTTATTTCTGCGTTGCTGTGATAGGGAAAGCATCTGACCCAGCTCTTGGGGTCACTCCCTATGCCAGTCCCAGGTCTACTGATTGGGCTTTCTCCTGCCCCATCTTCTAGACCTCCTGTGTACTCCTCTTCTCTAAGCTTGCGCTTCTCTGGCTGGGTCTCTGACAGTGGCGACCAGGAAGCCTACAGAGGTGCATGGGTTGGGGGAGTTCGCCCGGGAGTCAGGCCATGAGGTCACATGATCTGGGCCTTCCTGTGACCCCACATCCCAGTGTGAGCAGCCAACCTCTTCCTCTCAGTAATTCTGTGTTATCTAACCTCTAAAGTGGGGACAGTGTCTCTGTCTTTACCTCTTAGAGAAAAATAAGAAAAATTTACTGTACATCAGCAGCCTCTGGAAACAACATAGTAGCTGGTGCCAGACCTGCTCTTCCACTGTGAACAGCTAGGAATGCAGAAAAGAACTGCACTCTGGTGGGCTGGAGGACACGGCGGGGGCAATGACGGGGCCACTGGGTGAAGGCCGCACTGACCCTGGTGGTACAGGACCTTGATCCTCGGGTGATGTGAGGTTGGTAGGATGCATCTCCAGTCGCCCCAGCTTTCTGCCTGGGCAGTTTCAGGATCGGAGATCCAGGCCCAGCCCTGTGGCCCCGCCTCGTGGTGGTTTCCCCACTGAGGAGATGGCAGGCATATGGCAGGTGCTTGCAGTGTGCAGCAGAGTCCTGGAGAGGGAGCCTACAGAGGCAGAACTCCAGAAATGTGGAGAAGCCTGGCGCAGGGGTGTGTACCTGTACCCCAACTACCTGGGAGTCTGAGGCAGCAAGAGCACAAGTTCAAGCCCAGTGTGGGCAACTTAGAGAGACCATGCCTCAAAAACAGGGCCGGGATGTGGCTCAGTATAAAGGCCCAGGGTCCATTCTCCAGTATGAAGGAGAAGAAATTGGTGTAGGGATTCTCCAAGGCTTTTGCTCAACACTAAGCTGTGAGTCTTCAGTGTGGATGAAACTGCAGGAAGCCAGGCAAAGTCAGGGGAGCTGTAAACTGAACAACTCCCAGAACCTTCCTGGGCTGGAAGAAGAACGAGCTCAGACAGCAGAGTGAGGAAACCTGGTAGATACCGGGGCGATTCAGGAAACACCCAGAATGCCACACCGTGGTAACTGCTACTTTAAAATCTCCCCAGTGAGTTTAAAAGCAAAGCTTTGAAAGTGTCCCAATGATCTAAAGTCACTTAACTGCTCACCAAGACAAATGTCGACATTTTTAAAGAAAGCAAATCCCAGACACTCAGCAATGTAATGTTAGTCCAGCATCCAATAAAAATACTAGACAGAAGAGAACATGATTGTAACCCAGAGGGAGAGCTGACCATGGAAACAGACACGGAAGTGACAGAGATGAAATTAGCAGGCGAAGATGTGAAAGCAGCCACTCTGAATACCCTCCCCCCCATTAAAGAACAGAATATACAAAAAAAGAGAAATACTGGTGATGGTTTTTAAACTGGCCCTTCACACCATCAAGCACGTTAGTTGTAACATTAGTTCTTGACGGGGGGGGGGGGCAGGGAAGGGAAGGGGTGCATAAAGAAGATGTGTAATGTACACGCACCGACCCCCAAGGACAAAGGTCACATGCAAACGTGTACTAATAGAAGTTCATGTTTAAAAAAGAAAGGAATCACAGCATAAAAGAACTACTGGTTCTTGTGTAGAATGTGACACCACAGGGAACGTATGAAATGGAATCACATCCGGAGAATGGCTCCAGTCCAGTCTGCCCATTGCTCGGGTTCTCGGGTCCCACCTGCTTTTCCTAGAGCTTGATTTCCCCACCCAGGACCCAGAGACGCCACCTACGGTCTCCCTGGGCTGGCGGCACAGGTCAGCGCCAGAGTGCTGCCTAGCAGGTAGACAGAGTCTATCCCTAGCACTGCCTGATGAAACAAAACACCAATTTTCTTATTTTTAAACTGATACTGACTCTTGTTTACCCCTAGACAATGGACGCCTACCACTCTGGAAGGTACTTACTTATTTGACATTTCCCTTCGGATTAGTTTTTTCAGTCTTTAATAAGATTACATTTGACAAAACCTTGGATTTGCACAGTGAAATTTTACCATTTCTGAAGAGCAATCTTCAGTGACTCTTGAATCTATCTGCCCTGGGAATCCTTATTTAAAACCCAGAAAGTCTGAGTGGCGGGCAAGCCAGGAAGAGAACCAGTTGGCGTCTCCCCTGAGCCTACTGGCGCGCAGGCTGAGGATCAAACATCCCAACCCCACACTTCCCCATTAGCAACTGGAGGCCAGAGGTCTGAGCATCTCTTGGAGGATGACCGTATGCAATACAGCAAATATGGGCGATTTCCTTCTATCATCTCTTTGAAGCAAATATTGTTTTCACTGTTTTGCTTTGTTCTGATTAACTGTTTTACTCTATTCAATATTCTCTTTCAACTGGTTTTATAATGTTCTGTTTTTTTGTCTGATTTTGCTATACCTAACTGACTGCACAACTATGTGAAGATAATGAGATATATTATGGTACCTATTACTGCTATCTCGGTAACTTGCTGTGAAGTTCAACTGGTTTTATAATGTTCTGTTTTTTTGTCTGATTTTGCTATACCTAACTGACTGCACAACTGTGTGAAGATAATGAGATATATTATGGTACCTATTACTGCTATCTCGGTAACTTGCTGTGAAGTTCTGTACCAATTTTACCGCACTGTCTCAATTGGCTTTGTTCTGTCTTGTTCTGTTGTATTTTACTGCCTTCAAAATAAATTTTAAAAAACCCAGAAAGTGTCATTCATGGAAGATGTGTCTTTTGAATGTTATATTTATGTTAAAACCACTAAAGAATTTTCAAAATGTATTAATGTGTTAGAAAGTAGAAGTTTCCTGTGTAATACTTATTACATTTGGGCCTGGGGACGTTGCTCAGTGTTAGAATACACACCCAGTACGGGTCCAGGCCCTCAGCTCCAGTAGAAGGAGAAGGGCCAGGCATGGTGACGCATCCCTTCAGTGCCAGCACTTGGGAGGCTGAAGCAGGAGGATCTCAGTGAGTTTGAGGCCAGTCTGGGCTACACAGTGAGTTCAAAACCAGCCTCAACAATATAGTGAGACCTTGTCTCAAAAAACAAAAAGAAAAAAAGAAGAGAAAGATTTGTGTTTGTAGAGTTATAAACAACTAATAACTCATTGGCCTCAAATTCTACCAGTTCCTTTTATACAAAAACAAATCCCAAAGTACAGGAAACTAAGGAGTTATGGAATCTAATAGTGGGGTAATCTTCAGAAGGGATTTTCTAGCTGGGTGTGGTGGTACATGCCTGTAATTCCAGTACTTGGAAGGCTGAGGCAGGAGGATCAAGCCAAAATTTGAGGCCAGTCTGTGTTACAATGTAAGTTCAAGGCCAGCCTGTGAACCCTGTCTCAAAAACAAACAAACAAACAAACAAACACAGAAGGAATTTTCTTTCAGAAATTGTGGGGAACTTCATTAAAAGCTTTATTCTGAAGCAGGAGTTGACAAACTTTTTCTGTAAAGAATCAGATATGCACCCTGTACTACTATTTTTTCTCATCCTTTTTTTTCCTTTTACATTTATTTTATTTTGGTACCAGGAAATGAACTCCCAACCTTATAGTTGCCAGGCAGATGCTGTGCTGCTATATCCCTGGCCCACGGTTTTGTCTTTTTGAGACAGGGTCTCACTATGAAGTTCACACTGGCCTTGAGCCCACTTTGTAACTTAGCCTGGCCTCAAACTTGCAGCAGTCCTCCTGCTTCAGCCTTCTGAGTGCTGGGATTACAGGCATATGTCACCATTGCTGGCCTCTTTCCTTTATTTTATTTTATTTTATTTTATTTTATTTTATTTTTGAGACAGGGTCTCTACGGTAAGTCCATGCTAGCCTTGAGCTCATGGTGACCCTCTTGCCCCGCCTCCCCAGTACTGGAATTACAGGCTTGCACCACTAGGCCAGGCACTTTCCCTTTATTTTTAAAATCTCCCCTTTTAAATGTGAAAGCCTTTCTTAGCTGGCAGGCTGTACAAAAGCTGGCCCTAGAACAGATCCTAAGCCATGGTCACAGGCTGTCAACCTCTGCTCCCCCTCAGACTTGAGGGGATTTGAATCTATTTTTAACAAGCGCCTTGGTCACTGAGGCACAGTCCGTTCTGAGGAGTGCTGTTCCGAGGCCCTGGTTCTGAGGCTCACAGGCACAGCAGAAACCCCCGGGAAGCTCTGAGGAGCCCGGCCTTCCGAGCTTCCGGAGCACATGAGGCAAGGAGGCCAGCAGAGGTCCCGGGTGGGCCAGCGTTCAGCCGAGGGAGGGGGGCAGCAGTGGTTCCAGAGGCTCTTGATTCTGAGCAGCCAGCAGCTGTGATGCCTCTGTCCCGTGTCTTGTGAGATCACAGAAGGAAGCCGCTCTGAGAGCCAAGGGGACCCGGAAGACATCCACCCTGGATCTGACCTTCCGCAGTCCCAACCTGGAGTGGGCCTCTAAGCTGCGGTTTCTGGTCTATAACTGGAGGAGAAGAAGCCCTCTCCTGCTCACCTTCGGGCTTACATACACGGATCAAGCACTTGGCAAAGATCAGTGCAGCAAACATCTGTTCAGGGGGCGGATGTGTGAATGAACTGATGCTGGCTGTTGCTGCGGCAGGAAAATGAACCGGGGAGCATGACGCAGTGTATCAGGTCGTAGGAGAGGTGCCGAGCAGGATATCTAGCTTCCAAGGGCAGGGCGCTCTTAGAAGCCAGCACATCTGCAGTTAGCAAAGGATCACAGGACGGAAATATATCTGGTGGCAACCAAAACAGAAGCAATGGGATGGAACATCTGTGGGACTTATGGGTTATTTTTATCTCTCCTCAAAAATAACTTGCAATGGCAGAGTGATGGGATATTTTAAGACTTAAAGAGACCCTGTAGATCCCTTAGGGGAAGGCCCTCATTTCACTACAGACTTACGGAGCTATGCACATGCATCTGTAGCCTGCCTAAGGCCCTGCAGCTAACTAGGGGCAACCATAAGCTTAGAACTCAGCTCTCCTAATGCCCTCTAACCTGACTGTTACCACTCCACCACAGAATCAGCCCCCTTGGATGCTCCAAGTCCAAGGCTGTCATCATTGAACAGTATGATTTTTTAATGGTAGCAAAATTTTATTAAAAATAAAGAGCCAGATGTGGAGGCACTCGCCTATAATCCCAGCACTAGAGAGGCTAAGGCAAGAGGGTTACTGCGATTCAAGTCCATCCTGGGCTACACAGTGAGACCCTGCTCAAAAAACAAGTAAGTAGTAAGTAAGTAAATAAATGTGGTATAAGAAACAGGCTCTGCAAAGCAAGTTTGGCCAAATAAAAGTAGGGAAAGAGACACATCCTGCCGCATGAAGGTGGGCCACCATGCGGAAGAGAACTTGGTGGCCTGCACGATAGTTTTCAACAAAGCACAGTACACAACACAGTTACACACCAGAAAATGAAAACGAGAGCACAGTACCCAGCACCACTGTGTGCGGCAGGGTCCTGGAGCTTGCACCCTTGGGTGACGAGCCTCTTGCTGGGCGAGGAAGCTGCTCTGTCAGTGCCGGATGCTTCATGCATCCCTGACCTCTGCCCACTAGAGGTCACCAGCACACCCAGTTATAACAGCTGTAAATGCTAGGTCCAAACTTTGCCAAATGTCCCCTGGGAGGCAAGACTGTCCCTGGCTGAGAAAGACTGCTGCTGAGGAGTAAACCCTGGAGCTGTGTGCACAGCGAGGGAGAAGGTGAGCAGCCGTAAGATGCAGGTGTCGCAGTCAGAAGGAAACCTGTCCAGTGGGAGCGGATGCCAGCCACGTGCACTGGGCAGATCTCGAAGGCAGGGGAGCCGACCCTCAGCAGCACCTGGGAGACGGCAGCTGTTCCTCTCCAGAGGCTGCTCTCAGGCACCCCAAAGGTTGGTGCAACTACGGGACACAGGGGATTCTGCTGGGAGCTCAGAGTGCAAAAACCTAACTCCGAGAATCTACTTAAGGACAGCCATACTACTGAGATTCAGTCTAAACAGCAGTTAGTACCCATTTCGCAGAATTAAAACATGGCTCTTTTTCATTTTCTTTCATTGCTTGTTTTTTGAGATAGGGTCTCACTATGTAGCCTGGGTTGACCTCAAACTTGTGATCCTCCTGCCTCAGCGTAAAATGTTTCCTATTTTTGTGCAAACACATACGTTCACATCCTTTCCACTATTTAGCTATACAATTTATTTCTTTAGTAATTTTTAAAAGCTGTTATACAGTCATTTATAAATGCAGTTTTAGAAAGGTCAACTCCAACATTTCTCACCTCCTCTTCTGAGGAATTACTCCATTTTAGTTCCACCGCTCAGGCAGCATGTGCTGCCTGCCACTCTGTGTCTGCCACCGTGGCAATCACAGAAGCATGCCGTCCCTTAATCTCAGCCTCTGGTATTCATTCGATGTTCTGAAATGAATATCTGAGCTAACACATAAGAACTAGTGAACAAACTAACCTGATGAGAAGCTTCTAGAAACTTCCAACACCCATAAATGTTTCCTGTACATTTTTTAGGAGCTCTTTTGTCACTTAGTCGTTAGGCTTCACTATGCTTTCTACTGCAATCCACAAAATCCCTGCTACTTGAAATGTGCTGGGGTAGTACACAAGTTCAACTCATCTGCCAAATGTACCAAAGAAGAGATGTCTGAGGAGAGCCACTGCGGGACTGTCAAAGAGAGTAAAACGTCAGGGTAACTACGCCAACGGGCGTCACACTAAGTGAACTACAGAGAATTTGAGGCTTCCTGCCTCAAATCACTTTGGGCTTCTAGGAAGCAGGAGCTCGCTCTTTTTTCCCCCTTTGCTGTGGTTCTCACTGTTGTGGTGGTGCACATGTGAGGCAGATGCTCTGCCCCTGAGTTTCACCCCAGCCCTAGGAGCCTGCTCTGAGGCCTAGCAAAGAAAGGCTCTTCCCCAAAAGGAACTCTAAGGGGTTCTTTTCCAAGAGCGCTAAAATAATCTGAGGGTTCATGACTTGTCAAGTGTGGAACATTCCACAGAAACAGGCCCCTGTAACTTAGAAAACTCTTTGAAGAATGGGATGGGAACTGTTAACATATATTTTCAGAAGGTAGGAGTATACACAGTACTGCGTTTCCAATTTCAGTTTTTTTCAAACCTGAAGTGCTATTACTCTGAATCACGATTCAGGTAGATGGTAAGGTGCAAGGAGGGATTGGGGCAAAGGCCACTGAGGAGACAGCCCGCAGGGCTCCTGCGGCCAGCAGGGTGCCGTCCCTGCACAGGCCCTGAGCCTAAGCCGAGGAAAGGCACACAGCTCCCCCCAGGTGCTGCAGTCACGCTTTGAGACACTGAGTGGTACTCTAGGGACAAGGTAGCAACAGAAGGCTGTCAGCACCCCTGCCCCTGGCTACCCAGCTCAAGCCTCTGGGTGCACAGGAACAAAACCACAGGATGTAAACGAGAGATGCCGGCATCTTAACTGCTCTGTGTATCAGGGGCAGGCAAGACAGTCAAAGCCAGCTGTCCTGTGTCCTGCAAGTCTGCAATGACATGGTGACACGGAATCTCTGTTCAGAGCCAGGGACAGGTGCAGTGCCCCCAACAGCTCCTAGGACAATCCTGTGGCCCTATGTGCCCCTTCTATCAAATGTCTATTGCTCGGGCGAGGGATATAGCTCAGTGGTACAGGTATAGCCTGGCAAGCGTGAAGTCATGAATGCAATCCCCAGTACCAAAAAAACAAAAAAAAAAAACAAATTGCCTATTGCTCGGTCTCTTCTAGACTGAACCTAATTCCCTTATAGCCCAAGAGGCAGTTATCAGAACTGCATGTCTGCTGCTGAGAGTGGAAATGCACAGAAGGTTTTCACTGGCAATAACTCACTTTCTCACAGTAATCTCATCACAGAATCATGCCCCATCCGCCAGCTTTTAGTTGAAAAATGCTCAATTAAAAAAGCACTCAAAGCAGGTGTGGTGGCACCACACATCTATAATACCAGCACTAGGAAGGCTGAGGCAGGAGGATCACTACGAGTTCGAGGCCAGCCTGGGCTACATAGTGAGATCCTGTGTCAAAAAACCACAGATAAATATCTATTAAAAGGCACTTAATATCCTAACCTACCAAACACCAGAAATCACTAACCTTGGAAAAGTCGATATATGCTTTATATGGAATGTGCATCTTCCATCTATTGTCGCAAAGCTTAAAACTCCTAAGCCAACCCACTGTTAAGGTGAAAATGATCGGTGCTTTGTAACTGTCATGAAGGATGAGATATGGGATACAAAAGAAAAAAGAGAGACATGCAAATGTGCAGATTTTCAACTGGGAGGAAAAGATACAACCCGCAGATCCATACGTTATGGGCCAGCAGGAATGATCCTTGTGCAAGAGTTGAACAGTGTGGGGCGGACTCTCATTTATATTACCTCTTGTGTTCAAATTGCACAAGTAGATATTATTATCCCCATAAAACAGATGGAAATACTGGGGCTCAGAGGGGATCTTTAACTTGTGTGAAGACACCAAGTTAAAAAATGATACAGAGCTGGGAGTGATAGTGCCTAACTGTATAGTCTTAGCACTCTGCGGAAAGCTGAGGCAGAAGGATCACATCTGAGCCCAGGCAGTTTAGTCACTTAGGGAAACTCTGGCTCAATCTAGAAAATAAAAAATGGGCTGGAGATGTAAGTGCATAGACACTGGGTTCCATCCCCAATGCTGCAAAAATAAATGAGTGAACAAGTACAAATAAGTATACGACTGTCATAGAACCTTTCAAACACAGCTTTCTCCCCACTCAACAGAGAAACAGCCCCGCCATCAGTTCTGCCATGTTATAAATTGGGCAGAGTGCAAGAATTCACATTCCTATTTTTGTTGTCAGCCCAAAACAATTCACCTTCTGCCCTTTTAAAGAAAATGACCAACTAAATGTATAGAAAAGCCTAATTTTCCAGCACTGAGAAGGCAAAAAGGGAAAAACAGGAAACACTATCACAACTCAGCTTTGAGCCCAGCAGCCCAAGGCCAAGACCAGGATCCCCAGCAGAGGGGACTTGGGGTTAGTGTCGTAAGGGCTTTTTCCCTCAGCTGATCACTGTGGCCGTTGCCAGGGTTCCTCTGTGTACTCCCCACCAAGATTTCCTGGGCAGGGTAAAGGCTTCATTTCATCACCAGCAGACCGCTGACAGCAGGCCGCAGACAGCTCTCCGTCCAGCACTCACACTGCAGGCCAGGCCGAGACAGCGGGATCTCGAGGGCCGTCCCTCCCCCACCCCCGCCCAGGACACATCTTGTGCAAAAGTTGAACAAGATCCTGTTTCTTCATGCAAATTTCTGTTTGGAACACAGGCACAAGATGCCTCCATGCCAGTCTCAGGCGCGATTCACTGACAATGACAGTAGGTGGCCACTTTCACCAAGCACAACTTCTGCAGTGGGACTCCTGGCCTGCGCCTGCCTGATGTCAGGCTGTCACAAATCAGTTATCAGACAATGAATGATCACAGGGTGTGGCAGACCCTGAACAAACAAAACTAGCCTGCAGGGACCACAGGTCACACGAAAAGTAAGAAAAGTACGCAGGCGACAAAGTAAGCCAGACTTGTTTTTTCTTGTGCTGTACTAGTGTTTTACCTAAATTACTTTGACCCCACCAGAGCATTTGGACTGGAGTCAGGAAACAGCCCCCAACACCCACATAGCAAGCTCATCACCACCTGAAAAAACTTTCATTCTTTCCACCAGACTACACCATCTGTAATCGCATGAGGTAAAGAACAACTGTCTTTAAAAAGTTCTCTGCTTTTTGCGGACGCTCACTTGCTTCCTGGCTGTTCGCTAGAGTGAAAGGAGGTGAGGATGGCCAGAAGGCAAGGCCAGGCCTGGTGACCAAGCCAGGGGAGAGGCAGCAAAAGGGAAGCCACCTCACACTTTGTCCTACTGTCACAGACAGCTAAATTAGGTAGAAATATGAAAGCAGGCTGGGTCCACAAAGGCATGCAGAAGGTAAGAGCGTGTTACAACTGTGGCGGGAAGCACATTTGTTGAAGGCCAGGCCTCCAACAAGGAGAGCATAACTGCACCTACATGCTTCCCCAGGAAACAACGATCCATATTCTAAGCAGCATCAGTCACCTGGGTTGGGGACCAAGACTTCCAGACCCATCGTTTCCAAGAAGGTCCTTGTTCCTTCCACGCATTCTTGCGATGTGACCCACCTCTCCACTAGATCAATATTACCTAAGTGACTACACTGGTAATCTTCCTGGTGGGCCATAGTTTTGTCCCACCTTATACCCACCTTGTGGTTTTGCTCTACAAAGCTTCCTTTGAGAAACGGGCTCAGTGGCCACCCTCTTTTGGGGTCCCTTCCTGTCCCTCTCAGGCAGGAGCTGCCATGCCCTTAATCAAATTGCCTACGCTTAACCTCAGTTATTCTTCAGAATTTGATTTTGCAGAATACGAACTCGACACACTGGGCATCCAGCAGGCTGGGAGCGGTGTTTCCCTCATATCATCTGGAGGTCCGATATCCTCCTATCACTGACGCCGGCCCTGGCTGTGGGCCTGCAGCGTGAGTCCTACAGTCTTCACAGCACGGTTTACCCCTGCAGTGTCCCTCAGTCTCCCACCCTGTGCTCGGAGGCCAGGTTTTTGGAAGGTGGCTAATGGTCACATCTGCACCACCCTGGATCTGTCCAGCAGGAAATGGGGATAAAAACAGAATCTCTCACCTGGGCTCAGTGGTGCAGGTCTATGATCCCAGCTACTCAGGAGGCTGGAGTAGGAAGACCGCAAAGTTTGAGGCCAGCCTGGACACTAAACTCAAGAGACCCCGACTCAAAATAAAAAGGGATGGGGAAACGGAGTGTTGAGAAGGGAAGCTGCCTCCTGGGGTGAAACTGGGCAACTCTGGGTGAACTGTACAGCTGAGCTCCAAGGAGGCCATGGCTAGGACCACAGCTGCATACAGGGTCAGCGGGGCATGAGGACCCTGGGAGTCCTGCCAGCTTCCCACTCCCCCACCTGTGGCCCTGCTTCTGTTTCCGCTTCTGCTTCTGTAATCACTTCGCTTGGCGTTGCCTAGCAATGAGGAATTTCTCTATAGAAACTGTACAAAGGTAAAAGCAAAGCCTTGCTCAGGGCTCTCAGGGGACACAAGTGCCCTGCAGAGACCCTGCAAATAAAAGCCGCCCTTTTCTCCAGCTCCATGTTCAGGTGATTTGCTGGGACTCCCATTGGTCTCCTGGTTCAGCAGAGCACCCCGGGGTTCAGTCCCCAGTACTGAAAGGAAATCTCCCCCTCCGCTGACAAAGGGGTCACCTGGGATTATGCTGAGTGGACATTTGCCAGCATCGGCTCTCGTGATGACCACATTCAGATGCCTGCGCCACACGCCCTTGGCAGCCCTTCTTCACGACTTCCGCAGTGGGCATTCCCGAGAGCAGGCGATTTGCTGTGAGCTCTAGGTCACCCCTTCCACTTCAGAACTTTGCGGCCACACGTTTTAAAAGGTTATTCTTAGCTCTGCTCCATAACGATCTCAGAACTTCTGTCTTCAGAAAACCAGCGCGTGTTTCTCCCCTTTATGTTTACTTCGATGAGAGGAATGGAGCTGACTGCATCTACACAGAGGGACAGTCACCATGAACGCGTGACTCTGGCAATAATGGAGGCCACGGAGCTCCACGACTGCCATCCCTGTGGCGCCAGAGGCCCAGGGGAGCCAGTGCTGTGGTTCCGGTCCAAACCCTGGTAACCAGCAGGTAGGCTCCAGCCTGAATGTGAGGGTCCAGGAGAAGGTGGACAGTTCGGCAGGCAGATGGGCCAAGTGCAGCCTTCTCCCTGTTTGTTCTACTTGGGCCCCCGACTGCTGAGAAGCCACTCAGCCACACTCTAAGCACAGGGCTGATCTTCCCCCTCCTCCTTCACCGCGTCGCCTGCTAATCAATTCTGCAAGATCACACACACCAAGATGTACACTTCACCTCCAGCCCACCCCTGGGGCTGCATCTCACGGGTTCCTCGCAGAAGCGGGGCCACACTAACAGCTCAGGGCAACCAAGCATGCGCAGAAGCGCTACGCCTCACTTTCTCAGCTGGACACTTAGCTGCCAGTGCTCTCTCCCCTTTGCAGCAGTGACATCAGAGATGGTGGCTGCAGTGTCCCTAAGTAACTCATCCTTCTTACACCCCAAAATGAACATGCCGCACAAGTGAGAAATAAACTGTAGTTTTAAATCCCTTACATCTCAGAGTTGTTTTGTTACTACAGCAAAACCTAGCTTCTCTTAACTGCCTTTCCATGATGCTTACAATTTCTGCTCACCAGTGGTGGTGGTAGCACAAGTCTGTAATCCCAGCACCAGGGAGGCTGAGACAGGAGAACCCTTGTGTGTTCAAAGCCAACCTGGGCTAAATAGTGACTCTGAGGCCAGCCTAAACTACACAGCAAGACTCTGTTTCAAAAAACCAAAACCAATTAAATTTCTGGTCCATAGCAATCACCCCTTTTCTGTAAAATAGCTATAAATATAAACAGATACACATATATAAACACAGATGTAGAAATATATAAACACAAAGACACAGATATACGTGAAAACACATTTTTTCCTCATTTCTTTTTTCTCTTTTTTTTGTACTGGGGATCGAACTCACAACCTTGCGCTTGACAGGCAGGCACTTAAGCCAGTGAGCTAAATCCCCAGCCCTTTCCTCAGTTCTTAGTTTGAGGTAGAAGAGTGGAATGTATGTGTGTGATATACTCTCTGTAAAAAAAGTATCTCAATACAAAAGTAAATAGATTTTATCTTTAAGATCTTGAGATAAATTTTTTTTCCTCCTTGAAATAAAATGAATTTGGGGGGAAAAAGATCTTGACATAAGAAGATAGAAGATTTCTTAATCTAGAGGATAAGGGGCACAAACAACCTCTCCAGGCATCACAATCAATGTGCTCTGTAGGAATTTACAAGAGGGTCCTGGAGAACCTTGGCTCTAGCTCAGGGCACCCCAGCTTCAGGCTTTTGGAACTTCCGGCTGGACTGCTGTAGGCGATGTCCTATGCCGTGATGGATTTTAGTTTCACCTCAGTCTTTGCCCATTGGGTCCAGTAGCACTGCCTGGTCTCAGGTCTGACAGATGAAATTGCCACGAGACACTGCCAACCACCCCACAGAGGACCAGATCATCCTCAGCTGAGACCCACTGCTCAGGCTACGATCACAAGCGGACTTGAACCTTCTCTCACAGAGTTGGTAACAATTTTCTTTCCTAAGAGATTAGGTATCATCATGTGGATCCCACACACAAGGTTTGTCCAGTGCCCACAACCAGATCCGGGACAAAGTGGACCAGGGTTCATGGTTGAGGCCAGCATCTCACCAGCCTTTCCAGAATTATTTCTGGGGCAGGAACCTTGAGTGTCTGAGTACCCTTTTATTTACCTAGCTATTTTCAGGTGCTGGGCATGGAACCCAGGGCTGCGGCATGCCATGCCAGGCAGGTGTTATCACACCCCAGCGGGGGGAGTCTTCCAAACACAGATGGAGTCAAGGCAAACATAAGGGGACGGGGCGCTCACCCCACAGCAAGGCAGCTGCTCCTCAGTGCCTTCCCTCCCTGCACCCCACACTGCTATCCCGGCAAGGGTGGGGTCCAGACAGGCGGCGACGAGGAGCTTCAGGACGCCAGGCGCGAAGCCTGAGAGTTTGAGTCTAGCCAAGGCAACTCAGTGATTCAGCAAGACTTGTCTCAAAATACAGAATAGAAACAGGGAGGAGACGTAGCTTAGCACAAAGGCCCTAGGCCCGGTGTCCAGGATCCCAGAAAAAAAAAAAAAAAGAAGGTCGAGTGAAAAAACCAAAATTTAGTCATTTGCAGGGAAACGGGGAGAGCTGGGAGGGATGCTGAGCACAGTGAGTGCGACGCGGGGATGTTGCTGTGCTCCCTGAAGCGCAGCTCTGAGTCCCCTTACAAGCCACAGAAGTAGGACTAGTGTTAGACAGGAGGACACAAACGGGCAGGCAGGCGTGGCAGCACATGCCTGTAATCCCTGCACTGGGGACCTGTTAGGAGGGTCACTGCAAGTTCAAGGCCAAGCTGGGTTACATAGCAAGACCCTGTCTCAAAAAAAAAAAAAAAAGACAGACAGACAGGTGGGTGTATATGATAAAAATATACACAGAGGGCCAGCAGGCTGAGGCAGGAGGATCACAGTGAGTTCAAAGCCAGCCTGAACTATATGGCGAGGCTCTATAGTTTGAATGTATTCATTGTTGTTTTTGAATTGTCACTGAAACTTAGTATGTTGTCAGATTAATAATGAAAGGTGTCAGTGCTGTCATCCTTGGCCTGCGACTAATGACAGAAAACACTGAGAGGCCCAGCGGGCTCGCTCCTCTCGGGAGGCTCTCAGGCCTCCGCCAGGCGGGGCACAGCCGGGCGCAGCCAGAAGCAGCGATCTTGCTCTGGCGCACCGACAGCACTGAGGTCCCAGCGCCCAGGGGCTGCAGCCTCACCTTCATCTAGGGAAACAAAACCACCCAGCTTTTGTGGGTTGTGGCTCCAACAACAATTTAATTTTCCGAGTCTCTGCTGTATATTTTGGTCCCTCAGTTTCTCTGGAACGAGGGAGGGGGCACCCATGAGTCTCTGCTGGTGCTGCCACAGAAACTGTGACCCCATCTGTGGCCTCCAGACTCAGCCTCAGGATGCAAGTCTCTTGTGGGGAACCTGTGGGGAGGTTTCTGGGCCGTGCAAGGGTAGACTCCCCAGGCCAGGCTGCTTGTGGTGCTCACGTCCCTATGCTTGAACCCACAGCTGACCCTGAGTACAGGAGGGGATGGAGCCTCAGGCTAGCAGAACAGAGGTGTCCAGGGCTGGGTCACGCATTGTGTCAACGAATCCTCCTGACTCAGCCTGGAGGATCTAGGATCACTTAGCAGGAAGGGACAGGAGAGTGCTTCCTGCTCACTCACTTGGGGTCTCCAACTGGTCTACTTAGCTGGGTGCTAGGCTTTCTGGTGCTGCTGGAGAGACTGACTACCAGTCAGTCCTTGGAAAAGTGACCCTTCCCGAGCTACCAATGAGATGTGTGTGTGTACCTGTGTGTATGTGTGTATCTGTGCATACCTGTGTATATATCTGTGTGTGTACCTGTGTATCTGTGTACCTGTGTGTATCTGTGTGTATACCTGTGTATCTGTATGTACCTGTATGTATCTGTGTTGTGTATCTGTATGTGTGCACACATGTGCTGCGGTACTGGAGACTGAACCCATAGACATTCTACAACTAAGCTACATCCCTACCCCATTTTCTTTTTTTAGTTTTGTGACAATTGCCTAGCCTGCCCTTGAACTTCTTCCCACCCTCCTTCCTCAGCTTCCTGAATACCTGAGATTCCCAGCGTGCATCACTACACCAGCCGCAGCTGCCCTCTTGTTGCTAGGTTGCAGGTCAGGATGCATCAGATGGCTTCCACAGTTGGGCGGGGGCACAAGACACCTGCCACCGCACTGGTCCTCCAGCCCTGGGGACCCAGACGCATCCTTCTACCGCATCTCCTTAGGCTGCTTCTTGCATTTCCAGGGTTGACAGTGGACTCAGCAGAGCAAAGCAGGTGGAAAGTGCCCAGGCCAGTGCTGGGTTAGATGTCTCACAACCTCCCTTAGGTGATAGCGATTTCATCAAGGAAGGGAAGAGCTGCCCCGCAGTCTGGACTGGGTATGTGGCTCAGGGGTGCAGTCTTGCTAAGCGGGTGTAAGGCCCTGGGTTCCACCCTCCATGGGGGAGGGTAGAATAAAAGCATAAATCTTCTGCAAAAGATTTTTTTCATTTTGGTTTTTCTTGGATACTGGGGATCAAACTCATGACCTCGCACTTGCCAGGCAGGCACTTATGTCACTGAGCTAAACCCCTGGCAGCAAAAGATTTTTAAAAAGGTGTCCTTTAGCTGGCAAATTTACAAAAATCAGACAAGCAGGATACACGAAAAAGGTCTCCTCAAATTCTGTAACACACACAGTGAGTATAACTGTAGACAGACCAGTTTCTCAAATTGCAACTGAGTAGAATAATTCTAAAAATGCTGAATTTTATCTCTGGTTGGTAAGGAACTCAGGAAAGAATACATGGGGTGGGGGGGCTCCAGGGGAGAGCACTTGTTTAGCCTATGTGAGGCCCTGGGTTTGATCCCCTGCACCATAATGAAGGGAGGAGAGAAGGAAGGGGGAAAGAAAGGGAGGAAGGAAGGAAGTAGAAAGAAGGAAGGGAGGGAGGAAGGAAGGGGACACAAGTTCACACTTTGGGTACACTGCAGCTTTTCCTAGAAAGACTCCAGCTGTGAACATGCACCCACCAGATGGCAGCAAAATCAAACACTGCCCTACAGGGAGCCCAAGCCGGGCACCATCTCCAGAGCAACTGCTTAGACACTCCTGCCTGAAAACGTGGCACATTAGTTTAACCAGTTTCACCCGGAAAGAGCTGGCAGGCTGTGAGATGTGAGCCCCAGCACTCGCACACAGGGGACCCGGGATGAATGAGGAGCTCCACAGGAAGGCTTGACAAGCCAGGCTTCCTAGCCCCGTGTGCCATCACCCAGCTATAAAGAGCTCCCAGGAGAAAGGGCAGCCACTTGGCAAGGAGCAGCCAGAGGACAAAGCTGCCAAGAGCAGAGCTCTTCTGGACAGGGGAGGCTCCGCTCACCTCAGGCCCCAACTACTTTGCTGCCGGGCTTAGCAGAAGCTGAATCCTGCCTTGGGTGAAACTGAAGCGCAGAGAGCCGCCTGCCCTCCAGTTGGCCTGCAGGTGTTAGCGCTTTTTCCACAGTGGGAAACCGGAAGGAAGGAGAAGCCGAGCTTGGTAGTACACATCTGTCATCTGGGCACTCAGGATGCTGAGGCAGGAGGACTGCCATGAGTTTGGGGCCAGCCTGAACTACAGAGCAAGATCCTGACCACTAAACCAGGCCAAATAAAACAGATTGAGAGAGAAAAGGTAGAAAGGACAGCCCCACTGTACAGTGGACACAGGCCAGGCACAGCTGTCCCAGAGAGGGCACTGAGAGCATTTAGCAGATACTCAGGTTGGCAGGAAAGAGCTGGCAGCAAACACAGGCTTGATACTCAGCACACACACTCCTGTGACGTGGGCCTGACCCCGCCCTGAGTCAGGGCTTCCCAACACTGCCCAGCCTCTCCCGGGCTCCGCTCCCACGTGGCTAACACAGACCCCACAGTGCTCCTCCTGGCACTCAGAACATTCACCAGAGCAATGTGCGCGCGGGAGATGGGGCTCAGCGCCCGTGAGGGGAGTGTACAGTGAATGACCAAGGCTCCTGCTCAGTCTCCCTAACCACAAGCAGCCTCTCTGAGGTGGTTTTATGTAATAATGATACAGACGACAGCGAACGGCCGGGTATTGGGGAGCACACAGGAGGCTGAGGCAGAAAACTGCTGCCTCATACGAAAAACAGCTGGGGATAAAGCTCAGTGGTATAAGCGCCTGCATGATGACTGCAAGGTCCTGAGTTTGATTCCCAGTAGAAAAAAAAAAAGAGTGAACAGAACCAGGGGTGGAATCTATCTACTGTAATCAGCTGTTTTCTCCTGTCTTCAGAAACACAGCTGCAAGGGCGCTTGCACTGCAGACAGGAGCCCTGAGGGTGCAGCTGGCAGCAGGCCTGCGGCTGGGCTCACCTTGGCTGGGGTACCTGCAGGCCAAGTCCACAGAGGTAAACAGGTTTCCTTCAGGCAACAGGTGCTTTTGAATCGCAAATGTGCAGGGCAACCAAGTCCAACCAGGCAAATGGTATTCTTGAGTTTTTAAAAATAATTCTCCCAGTGGCCGAGGTGAGAGGACTGCCTTGAGTTCCAGGCCAGCCTAAACTACATAGTGAGGCCCTGTCTCAAATGAAACAAAAATATTCTCCCCTATTAAACTATTATCCGCTCCAGTGACTAGTGGATGTGACCTACAACTTAGCAATGCAGAGTCATGCTTTTGTAAAAGAACAAAGAAATCACAATAGTTGTCTGCACAGAGGGTCACCCAGGAAATAGGAGTGGCCAGGTTGCTGCGTGACCTCAGGTGACTCTTCTGAGGTCCTGGGACTCTATTGCCCCATGCAAAAATCGAGACTAAAGTCCAGCATAGTGGCGCATGCCTGTAATCCCAGTACTTGGGAGCTGAGGCAGGAGGATATTGTGAGTTCAGGACCACCCTGAGCTACAAAATGAGCTCAACGCCAGCCTGTACTGCATAGCAAGACCCTGTCTCAAAAAGACAAAAAAAAGAACAGACTAAGAAAGCTCTGGTTCTCAAACTCTGCCTGGCTCTGGCAACCTTTCCTCGGCAGAACTAAAGGAGTGTGGGTGAGCAGGGGTGCAGGGCCAGCCCCCCAACAAGCTCACGACCCCATCCCAGCCCCACCCTGAAGCACTGTCTGCAGCACCTACCAGCCACATGGCTATGGGTCCTCTACATCTTTTTCTGGGGCGGGGGGGGTGGCTGAGACAGGGTTTCAGCATGCAGTTCAGGCTGGCCTGGAACTCACTGTAGTCTAGGCTGGTTTTGAACTCTTAGCAATTCTCCTGCCTCAGCCTCCCCAGTGCTGAGATTATAGCAAAGAGTTCAAAATCGTGTTTTGAAGTTGAAACTTCAGTTTGGATGGTTGAACTGGCACATTCAACCCAAGAAGAGAACAAAAATGCAGATACACACTGCCATGAGACCACCTGGACCTTCCAAATAAAACTGGACAACTCGGCGTGTGACACAAGTGCTCAGTTTTGTTCTCAGTCATGTCCCAGAGAGCCGGTTCAACAACTGCTGTCCTGTTCTCCACTCTCCTCCCTGTGTCTTGGCTGTGGGTGCACAGGGACCATCGCCACTAGCTCGTCTGCTTCTTAATGTATCTACACACAGAAAACCTCTCTAACGTTACCTCTGTCTAGCTCCCATTTGAAACAGCAGTAACAGATCCAACATTACAGTCAGTATCTAACTTTTAGTGTGTGGTTTTTGGCTCAAGAACTCAGAATTGCTTTTTTTTTTCTTTTTCTTTTTTTATGGGAACCAAGTATTACAGTATTACAAAGAGATACCACATGAATTATAGAAAGGAAAAAAGACAAACATATTTATCTGCTCTTAAATATTAAATTCCCTGGATGAAATGCCAAAATACACAGCTTATCAACAGCCTTTCAAGACTGGGATGTTGACCGTAAAGAAGCGTCAGGGACACTGCACTGACCACTGCTGACCCTCGCCATCGGGCCGCCGGCCAGGGGCCTTTCATCATCAAAGCCTCATTGTGTGGGCGCCGCCTCTGGTCCACATTCAGCGCACTTCCCCAGCGCTGCTTGTGGGCAGAAACCTGGGTCTGAGGAAAGGGCTGAGATTTCCTACATCTGTGTCTCCAAACACCAGCTTCAGAGAGGCCTTTGTCCTGTCCTAGCAGCCACCTTGGGCGCCATCCAGGTCTAAGCTCCCTCAGGTCCTGAAGTGACTAGTGGGGCTGGCCAGGTTCCCCGGGCCACCGCACACCCATGGTCCATGACCCCAGGAGCCCTCTGCAACCTCATTCCAGAGGGAGGGGCTGACCAAGGTCACCTGCCTCTTCCCTTCTGTGTTCTGTGCATCCTTCACCAGGTGAGAAGTACCCACTGGGCAGGGAGCGACAAGTCCGGGCTTGGGACTGACTGAAGGGTTCAGGCAGTCAAAGTGACCTGTGGTGGTTGCAAAGGGAGCAGGCCCGGAGGAACAGGCCGGGAGGAGCAGGCCCGGAGGAGCAGGCCGGGAGGAGCAGGCCCGGAGGAGCAGGCCGGGAGGAGCAGGCCCGGAGGAGCAGGCCCGGAGGAGCAGGCCCGGAGGAGCAGGCCGGGAGGAGCGGCCCTGGTGTCTAGTGTCTTATGCCAGCTGTTTGGTGGACCTGCAGCACCTGGACACGCCAGACAGTCGCTCTCCCTTCTAGGTGACACTCCAGAAGTTGCCTGAGCCAGCCCTAAGCTGTGGAAGGAGCCTGTGCAAACAGAGGCCTCTCGGTGTGGTCAGCTCCTGCCCTGAGTTGGCACAGCCTGTCTCCAGGTGCCATGGCAATAATGCAGTTCCCCAGCTCATTCCACAGGCAGTGCTGACTGAACACCTGCTCTGCAGGGACTGACATCCCAGTGGGAAGAGACAAATGAACTAACAGTGAAACAGGCAGGACGCCAGGGTGCTGAGTGCTGTGGGAAGACAGAGCCAGGGGAGGCTGGGGCAGGAGGGAGGCCAGGGTTGCCTCCACTTGGGGAGCGCCCAGTCAGGCTGGCCAGCTAGAGGCCAGGAGGTGACAGGGCATAACCTCTAGGTTTCACTTGATAAGGATTTTTTTTTTTTTTTCTTTTTGAGACAGGGTCTCTACACAGTTCAGGCTGGCCTTGAGCTCACTTGTAACCTAGGCTGGTCTCGAACTCACAATGATCCTCCTGCCTCAGCCTCCTGAGTGCTGGGATTACAGGCATGAGCCACCACACCTGGTAAGGATTTTTTATTTTAAGATAATCTCACCATATAGACTAGGCGTGGAACTTACTATGTAGCCAAAGCTGGCCACAAACTCATGCCAATTGTTCTGCCTCAGCCTCCCGAGTCTTGGAATTACAGGCCTGCACCATCACTCCCTGCTTCAGCAAGGGTTTGGGCTTCTTGCTATCTCAAAGAAGGCACCAGGCTCTGTCTGAACACTAGGCTTACAGTGCCCTGACGCATCACAAAAGCCTACAGCTTTCTTAGTACCAATGAGTTCCCCTTCCAGATACAGATTTGAATTTATTTTTTGTTATGTTTTGTTTTGTTTTGTTTTGTTTTTTGAAACAGAGTCTCACTTTGTAGTTCAGGCTGGACTTGAACTCACTTTGTCACCAGGCTGGCCTGAAACTCATGGTGATCCTCCTGCCTCAGCCTCCAGAGTGCTGGGATTATAGGCATGTGCCACCACACCTGGCCCTGAACTTCTTAATAAAAACATAAATAATATATAAAAACGACACCAACATTCCTGAGTTAAACCCAAGATTCTAGTTGCCTTTTATTTATTTATTTTTCCTGGTACCAGGGATGGAACTCATAACCTCGTGCTTGCCAGAGAGGCACTTGCACCACTGAGCTAAATCCCCAGCCTCTAGGTGCCATTTTGCAGATGACTCTGGCACTCAGAGAGGTTAAGAAACAAGTGCCAAGTCACACAGCCGAGAGCAGCAGATCTGAACATCCGATCCAGGTTTTGGGACATGCAGATCAGGCGGAAATGTGAAGAAGGGCCTGACAACAGAGGCGTCACCAGCTGCTGCTGAAAATTCCCAGCGGGCCTGGGTACCACACCACTGGCTCGTCTGTCAGGGAACCTTATCTTCCCGGACGGCGGCTGGCACGCATGCACACTGCTAACTACCCGTAGCCCCTAACGGGCATGCGCTGCTCTTAAGTTTCCAAAGAAAACAGAAAACAGCTCTCGGGAGGAGGCACGGCTGCAAATGAGAGAGGCCCCAGATGAAAAGCTCCTGGGCGCTCTGGAGCACAGGCCCAGTTCTGCCTGGCTGCCGGGGGACTCCGGCAAGATGCTGCCCTTCGGCGGGGGAAGAACCACCCTTCACAGGCTGCGCGGCCACAGGGCCTCCAAGTCGGTTTATTTCAGTTTGCTCCTTACCTGGCTCCGCATCCCAGGGGCAAGTGACAGCTTGGGGCTCCGAGGAGCCCAGGCTGTCGCTGCCCGGCCCCGCGCTGGCTCTCCGCAGCTGGTAGTCCTGGACATTGCTGGCCGAGGGCAGGTCCAGGGCATCGCTGTCCCCGAGGCTGTCCGCGGCGGCTGCCTGCGTGGCCATCGCCCTGCGGTGGGGAGAAGGTGACTCAGAGCAGAAGGCTGCACGCGGCTATGCGTCCCAGGGCCATGGAGCCGCGGTCAGACCTGAACCTCACTTCCCCTCTACCCATGGCACGTCTTCCCCCGACCCGAGGATCTGCACCCGGCTTCTCCTGCAGGAGGAGAATTCTTAAATAGCCTTTTTACTTTTTTGGGGGGGAGGGGGTACCAGGGCTCAAACTCAGGACCTCGTTCTTGTCAGGCATGCACGCGCTTAGGGTGCTGAGCTAAATCCCCAGCCCAGGAGAATTCTTGCAAGAAAGAAACTATGAATAATTTCAGCGGGTAAAGAGGCTCCACATCTGAAAATGGGGACGTTTGGATCATAGAGCCCTTTTGGAGTGAAGTAGGAGGCAGAACTGTAACTCAGCTGCGAGAGTATCTGATGAGTCAGGCATGGGACCCACACCTGCAATCCCAACATCCGGGGTCTGAGCCAGGAAGATCACAAGTTTGAGTCCAACCTGGGCTACACAGCAAGCTCAAGGCCAGCCTAGATCTCATAATGAGACTCGACCTAAATATTTGATAAGGAGGAAAAATTATTACAATACATTAAATATAAAAAGGTTAAAAAAGCCAAGTGTGGTGGCTCAAGCCTGTAATCCCAGCACTCGGAAGGCTGAGGCAGGAGGATCATTGAGAGTTTTGAGACCAGCCTGGGCTAAAAGTGAGCTTAAGGCCAGCCTGAACTGCATAGAGAGACGCTGTCTCAAAAAGACAAAAAAAAAAAAAAAAAAAAGGGTTAAAAAATATTAGTGTTTGGTCAAGATTTTATAAAATAAAATTTTGTGTGTGTGTGTGTGTGTGTGTGTGTGTGTGTGTGTGAAATACAGGACATGAAGCTAGGGGTGAACAGTCTGGAAGGGCTGAGGGTGTAGTTTAGCTCTAGGATAGTAGGGAGTTTGCCTAGCATTCAAGGCCCTGCCTTTCAGCCCCAGCACTGCAAACAAAAAAAAAAAGGAAAGAAAGACAGAAAAAGTGGTGGAGCATGTCTGTAATCCCAGCACTTGGGAGGCTGAGGCAGAACAACTGCCCAAGTTTGAGGCTGACGTGGGCTATAGAGTGAGTTCAAAACCAGACTACACTGCATGATCTTGAACGACCTCAAAGGCAGGTGTCTGGATGACAGAACCAATTTCAAACTCTGATGCACAAGCTGAACTATCACATGGTTTCTCTTATATGAGAAATCCAAATATAGAGAGCAAAATAATACAGGAAACAGCAGACAGATCTTCTGAAAAGGGGAGACCAAGAGGTGGATGGGGAGCAGGGCCCGGGCGGGAGACCTTCGAGGAACAGCCCGCCCCACGGGGAAGGCAATCAGTGAAAAGCACGGCAGTACAGCCTGGTAGGTTTACCTGCAGCGCCACCCCCTGCCCGGGTGGGGACCCTGTCCCCGCGGCGGGTGCGGCTGAACAGCGTTCCAGGCCCAGAGGGAGGAGAGCGCGGGGGAGCCTCGGACAAGGCGGCCGGGCCTGTGTGTCCACCTGGCTCGGTAAGGGGCAGGGCGGAAAAACGGATGCTGACCCACCCCGGGCTTGGCGGCTCCCCTGCCGGAGGACACGCGGTCACACACACGGCGTGGACGTGCACACGCCCATGGCAGAGAGGAAGCCAGGCCGGCAGCTCCGAGCCATACGGGGCAGGAAGCAGGGAGCAGCAGGGGGCCTCCTCCCGGTCACCAAACCCTCGGCGGGCTGCTCTCTCCAGGAAGGAGGGGACACACGGGGCACCGGCGGAAACGGCCACATCCTGCCTGGAGCCGAGCGCAGGAAATGCCAGGCGCCTCCCCGAGGCCAGCGCCGCCGGACCCGCCCGCAGGCGCCTCCGGGCCCAGGGCCTGCGGGGCTCCGACCTCCTATCTGCGGGGGTGGGGGGGTACTAAACTAAAATAAACCAGCACCACAAAAATAAGGAAATCTGTTTAAACCCGAGACGGGGTGGGGTGCCATGGTCCCGGGAGGTGGCACAGACCGGAAACCTCTGCACTCTAGGAGGCTGAGGCGGGATACCACAAAAAATATTACAATTTTAAAAAGTGGGGGCTGGGGATTTAGCTCAGCGGCATAAGTGCAGGGTTGTGAGTTTGATCCCCGGTACCGATAAAAAAAAAATTCTAAGAAGTGGCTCGCTTCCTCAGCCCCATCACGATCCGCGGAAGGCCCTGGGCTTTTCCCTTCCAGAGACGCCTTTCCACTCCTCTTTAAGGTCTCCTGGAGTGCTCCCCGGCCTTTCCTCCCTGCTTCAGGCAGTTTCCCCTGAGGCAGGTCACTCAAAACTGCATCCAAACTGCCAGACACAGTTGCACACAACTGCAATCCCAACACCTGGTAGGCTGAGGCAGGAGGATCACTGGCCAGGGCTCCATAGTGAGCTCAAGGCCAGCCTCAACTATTTCAACCTGTCTCAACCTCCCCCAAATTACAGTGACATCAAAACTAGGAAAACATCACAAGACAACTACAGACGGATATTAGGAACACAGCCATAAGAATCCTTGACAGCCATCTGAAATGAAGAGATACTTGTCTGATGAATAGAAATGGTAGGTAAATATATGAAAAAATGTTCATCATCACTGGTCATTCACGAAATGCAAATTAAAACAACACTGAGATTCCACCCCACCCCAGAAAGAATGACTATCCAAGAAATCAACCAATAACAAATGCTGGAGGGGCTGTGGGGAAAAAGGAACCCTTCTCTGCTGTTGGTGGAAGTGCAGACTGGGCCAACCACTGAGGAAATAAGTGTGCAGATTCCTCAAGAAACTAAAATTTAAGCTGGGCACAGTGGCACACTCCTGTGATCACAGAACCTGGGAAGCTGAGGCAGGAGGAGCTTTGCAAGTTCAAGACTGGCCTGGGCTGCAAAGTGAGCCCAAGCCAGCCTGAACTACATAGCAAAATCCTGTCAAAAAGACAAAAAGAATCAAAAAATTAAAACATAGAGGTTCTATTTGACCCAGCCAGTCTCCTTAATATCTCAATAAAAATTAAAGGCATCATACCACAGCAATACATGCACAACCGTGTTTATTATAGTACAGTTTGTAATAGCTAAATCTTGGAAATGGTCCAAGGGCCCACTAAATGGGTAAAGAAGATGTGGGATTTTTTTTTTTTAATACAGCAGAGTAATGGGGGTGGGGGATATAGCTCAGTGACATAATCACAAAGTCCTGAATTTGATCCCTGGTCCTGGTAGAAACACACACACACACACACACACACTGGGGTACTACTCAGCAATAAGGAAGGATAAGCTTGAGACATTTCTAGGTAAATGGATGCACCTTGAGACCACACTCTTAAGTGAAATAAACTGGACACACGTGAGTAAAGACTGCATTATTTCTCTGGTGTGAGACACTGAAAGTGTGAATAAGGGTCAAAATGTATAATAGGTGTTGTGAAGTAGGAAAAAAATGTTCAAATGAGGAGAGAAATAAAAGAGGGGGGAGGGGGAAAGGAAAGAAGGAAAAAGTAAAAAAATTGATAAAAGGAGAAAAAAGGAAAAATGGAAACAAAGCTTTTGTAAATGGGGAGAAGAGGGGGGTTGAAGGGAGGGCAGGGGAATGAGGAAAGAGAGAAACAAGTTATATCATGTACAGGTACAAATTCTCTATGATGACTGTGAGAAGTATGTGCAATCTAAAATGTAAAAAAAAAAAAAAAAAATCCTTGACAGAATACTAACAGCTAGCACATGGAAAGGATTATAGCCCAGGGGCTGGTGCTGGGGCTCTGGGTTTAAGAACTCGCACCCCACCATGAAGGGAGGGTTGGGGATAGCAGAGGGGAGAGAAGGGAGACAGGATTATCCTTCCGGATTAGGAGGAACTAATTCCAGGAATTCCAAGCTGTCTCAGCATCTGAAACGCTGTCAAGGCAACACACTGTGTTAGCAGAATGAACAAAACTCACAAGCTGTACTCACAAGCTCGGACCACAGCATCCTACCTTTTGTCTTGACTGGGCTGCACTGAGTGAAAAGTAATCATTCCAAACAGCACATAAAAGTATACAATATGGCCAGGCATGGTGGCTCACACCTGCAATCCCAGCACTCCGGAGGCTGAGGCAGGGGGTTCGCTGTAAATTTGAGGAGGCAGTGAGACCAATCTCAAGCAAAAAAAATTGTAACAAACTGTGAAACCAAGATTATACAGTGTGGAAGACTTAGCTCAGTGGCACAATGCTTGCCTGGCAAGCGTGAGGTTCTGAGTTTGATTCCCAATACCGAAAAAAAAAAAAAAAGTAGGTACTGGCATAAGGTCAGACATGCTGAGCAGCAGCCAGACCCGCAAATCCAAAAGTAAAATCGCACCGAAGGGCAATTGATAAAGCACTTTGGAAAGCAGCCCGGCAGCTCCTCAATCGATTCAACACAGCATTTACCCTTTGACCTGGCAATTCCACTCTTGGTGTGTGCTAAAGAGAAAAACCTGGTCCAAATAATACCTGGACACAGGGCTCCTCACAGCTGTTCTCGGAGTAGCCAAACCATGAAAGTAACCCTCACATCCGCCAAATGATTAACAGAAAAATGAGTGGCCTGTGCATTCCGGAAGCACTGCTCAGCACAAGCCCAGAGCGCCACAGGCCAGGCTTTGACAAGTCTCTCCTCAAGGTGACCGGCTAAAAGCATCTCAGCACTCGGAACCCTGTGAGTTCCAGCCTAGCCCGGGCTACAGTGAGTTCAAGGCCAGCCTGCACACACTGTACGACCCTGTCCCCAACAAAGCCACTCACACGCTGCGCAACTGCATTTTATTGAATCTACAGATACAGAAAACAGTAACTGCCTGAGACTGGGGGGGGGGGGGAAGAGACCCACAGCCGATGCAAAGTGAGGTTGCTGGGGACTGGACCTCACCACATTCCTCTGAGTACAAATGTTTTCTCCGCGGTGAAGAGAATATTCTAAAATTAGGCTGTGATGACCGATGCATAGTTCTGTAAAAGTACTAAAGTCGGGGCAGGGCTTTAGCTCAGCAGGCATAAGCACCTGCCTGGCAAGCGCGAGGTCATGAGTTTGATTCCCGGTACAAAACACCAAAGTTTCCACTTTAGGCAAATTCTATAGTGTCTGAATAGAAATTTCTAAAGCAAGTTATTTTTAATGTAAACATTTTTAAATTATATATATACACACACACACACACACATATATATATAGTTTTGTTTTTGAGACGGGGTCTCACCATGTAGTTCAAACTGACCCAACTGGCCTTGAACCTGTGGCCACCCTCCTGCCTCTGCCTCCCAAGTGCTGGGATTACACCTGTGTGCCACCATGTACCGCTAAGAAAGCTATTACAAAAAAATAAGAAAAAGAAAAGCTATTAAAAGGATGAAATAACCGAAACTAATCCACACCCACTTCTGGTAAACTCTGGAGATTCCCTAAAGGTGTGGCCCGGCGGGCAATGTAACTTGTCAGGAAATACCGCCGTAAGTTCCCAATTGCCAACGGACAACCAAATACACTCATGCGACCCCCGCACCCTATTTCCTCGCTCCCTTCCCAAAGTACTTGGCAAGAGATGGAAAAAACCGCAGAGAAAGTCGTCCCAGCGTAAATCCACTCACCGCCCCGTAACAGTGAGAGGCCGGAACCGGAAGCGAGGATGCCATCTTTGTTATGGGAAAAGTAAAGTTTGAAAAGAAGCCACGAAAACCATCCTTACTGTGGGCAGCTAAAGGCAAAGGAAAGCAGTGGCGGCCATCTTAACTGAGGGCATTTGCCCAACCTACTAAACTCACTGCGCAAGGCTAGTTTGAGCTGTTTCGAGAGGGCTCTTACTGGTTTGTGTGCTTGGTAGCCTCTAAGAGAACTGGCAAAATAATTTTTTAAAAATGTTAAAGTTAAATATGAACCTGAAGAAGTAGGGAGAGCAAGGTGTGGTGCCACAGCTCTGTAATCCCAGTACTTTGAAGGCTAAGGCAAAAGGATCACAAGTCCAAGCGCTGAGCTACTTCACCACTTAAGTGAAACCCTGTCTCAGCTGGGCGTGGTGACTCAGGCCTGTAATCCCAGCACTGGGGAGGCTGAGGCAGGAGGATCGTTCCGAGTTTGAGACCAACCTGGGCTACAAAGTGAACTCAAGGCCAGCTTGAACTGCATAGCGAGACCCTGTCTCAAAAAAAAAGACAAAAAAAAAAAATTCAGTAAGTAGGCCCTCAATTCAATTTTAAATACCCCCTAGAGAAAGAGAGAGAGAAGAAGAAGAAATTAGGATGAAAATGTTTTGATTCATGTAGGTATTCCAGTAGTAGTGTAGAACTGGCAGAACTGAAGAATCACAGAAAAAAGACAAGAAAAGGGAATGTCAAAAAATAAAATTACAGCAAATTTAGTGTAAGATCTAATACATGTTTTGAAGAGCTAAACAGAAGGGGTTGGCTTAATAGGAAAGAAAACAAAAACATACAACTAAAAATGGGGTTGTAGGCCGGGCATCATGGCACAAGCCTGTAATCCTAGCACTTGGGAAGCTGAGGAAGGAGGATTTCCAGAAGTTCAAGATCAGCCTGGGCTATATGGTGGGTTCAAGGATAACCTAAACTACATAGCAAGACTGTAAATAAATAAATAAATAAATAAATAAAGGATTTGTGGATTCAGTGTCGCAGCACTGACTTGGGTTTGGGAAAATTGGCCTCTCCCAACTTCACTGGTATGGCCTTGGTGTGCCTGACTCCCTTCTGGTTTGTGGACAGCCTCCCATAAATGGTGACTGGGCAGAGGACCCTTCCTCTGCTGCAGTCTTCCCCAGTGAGTCCTGTCTGCTGGAAGCCTCCTGTCCGTGCCTAAATGTGGGTGGGAGCCCATCAATTATGAGTCTTGCAGTTTTAAATAGCATTACTTGGGGCTGGCCAGCTGTTATCAATGGAGAGTCTTAGAGGAATTATCTCTGGGTTCTTGGTATTCTGAAAAAGAACTGAAAAGGATCCTCAAAAGAAGTAAGAATAACAAGACTTATTAAAATCAAAACAAGCAACAAAATAAAAAGCAGTCACAGCACACTCCTCAGCATGGGAGCAGGCGGAGGAGAAGAGTTCACAGCCCAATGGGCAGCTGCTGGGTCTCAGGAAGTCCTAGTGCAGTGGAGGACCCACACCTGGGGCTGACAGGAGTCACATGGTGGGGAGGGAAGGTTTTAAACATTAAATGTTTAAAAAATAGTTATTAGTGTATGGAAGGCTCCAATCTGACCTGACTCTCCCAGCTGCCAACAGAGGCATTGTTCTTAGCAGGGAACTCAGCCCAGCACCACTGCTGTCATTGGCAAGAACAGGATGTCACAAAGGAGAAAAGGGAGGACAAGGAATTTTGCAGGTCCCAGGACATCTGGAGACACCCAAATATTTAAATGGGGTGCTTCGAGGACTTTGCCCACTGAGGTGCAAGAAAGGCAGGGAACTCTAGCCACAGATGTTTATTAAAATCTTCCCACCTCATGTCCCCTGTCTCCTCTCCTCCCTTAGAGAAGTAGCACACTTCTCTTTGTTCCCTTCAGTCAGCCTTATCACTCTCTGCCTGCCTGCACCAGGCAAGATAAACTCCACGCCATATTGCCTTTGCACATGCCTGGTGGTCTCACTGGTCCCCCACACTCGGGGTGTTAATGTCTGTGATACATGGTGATTACATTCAGCTGGGGAGAGTGATACATATCTGCATTGCATATGGATCACTTACACTCTCCCTGTAGCCCCCAACTCATCCTCCTTTCCCAAATCCTCTTCCCATCTCAACAGAGTCTACCTCTCTATTTCTTACTGTGCCTCTATCATTTTACTCTTTTAATTATTTATTGTTTGGGCCTTAAACATCTTTCAATGTTTAACCTTTTGTGACTGACTTATTTCACTTTTTTTTGTACCGGGAATTGAACTCACGACCTCGTGCTTGCCAGGCAGGCGCTTAAGCCACTGAGCTAAATCCCCAGCTATTTCACTTAGTATTAGGGTCTCACAATTCACACATTTTCCTACACATTAGTCAAATATAGTCCTTATGGCAGAGTAGTATTCCCTTGTATGTAAATACCATTTTCTCTCATCTGTTGATGGGTATATAAGCCATTCCTCTGACTTAGCTATTATGAATTGTGCTGCTACAAACAGATATGCATGTATTACTATTATATGATGACTTTAGTTCTTTTGGGAACACATACAATAAAGGTATAGCTGGATCAAATAGAATCTCTATTTTCATTTTTGGGGGAATCTCCATGCTGATTTCCACAGCAGTTGTACTAACTTACATTCCCATCAATAATATAGAAAGGTTTCTTTTCTCTCACAACCATTCTTATTAAAGTAAGATGAAATCTAAGTGTTTTGTTTTTTGTTTTTTGTTACCAGGGAGCAAACTCAGGACCTTGTGCTTGCCAGGCAGATGCTTATGCCACTGAGCTAAATCCCTGGCCCCTACATGTTCTTTTGATTTGTATTCTCTAGTGGCCAAAGATGCTGGACATTTTTTCATGTATTTATTGATCATTGTACTTCTTCAATAAGTGTATATTCTTTTCAATTGCCCATTTTTTGGCTGAATTTTTACTTTGGGGGGATCTAATTTTTTTTAGTGCTTTGTATATTCCTTTAGTTCTGTGTATATTTAGTCTTTTGTGTAAGGAATAGCTGGCAATAATTTTTCTCATCCTGTAGATGATTTATCTCCTCACTCTGTTGGTTGTTTTCTTTGCTGGGAAGAGGCTTTTTAATTTATTTGTGTTTTGCTGTTTTGTTTTACTTTGCTTTGTTTTGTAAGAGAGGTTCTCCCTATGCAGTTCAGGTTAGCCTTGAACTTACTATGTAGCCTAGGTTGGCCTCAAACTCATGGTGATCCTCTTGCCTCAGCCTCCCAAGTGCTAGAATTACAGCCATGTGTCACTTTGCCTAGTGCACAAACTTTTTAACTTAATATAATCTCTTTTGTTGGTTTTTAGTATTATTTCATGTGCAGTTAGGGATTTTGTTCAGGAAGTCCTTGCCTATGCCTGTGTCTCCAAGAGTCTTACCACCGATTATAGCGCTGAATGACTATAATCCTAGAACTTGGGAGGCTGAAGCAGGACAATCACTGTGAGTTTGAGTCCAGCCTGGGCTATACTGAACTCAACTCACCCTGAACTACATAGCGAAACCCTGTCTCAAAAAACAAAAACAAAATCAAAACAAAAGTTTTACCAACTTATTTTCTTCCAGCACAGTCAGTGTTTCTGTTTTTATATATAGGTCTTTGATTCAGTGTGATTAGATTTTAGTATAGGGTGAGCTGGGCATGGTGGCACTCAGGGCACCGAAGCAGGAGGCTTGCTGTGACTTCAAGGCCAGACCGGGCTAAGTAGTGAGTTCAAAGGCAGCCTGAACTGTATAGCAATATCCTGTCTCAAAAAAATAAATAAATAAATAAAAACATTTTCATACAGGTGACAGATATGGATCAAGATTTTTTCTCCCGCATATGATTTCACCTTTTTTTTTTTTTTTTTTTGGTACTGGGGATTGAACTCACGACCTTTGCACTTGCCAAGCAGGTGCTTCACCGAGCTAAATCCCCAGCCCCTTTCTCCCACATATGGATGACCAGTCTCCCCAGCATCATTTATTCAAGAGGCTATCTTTTCTCCACAGTATCTTTCTGGCCTCTGTCAAGCGTCTTCTGCTTAGTTTCCTTGGCCCACATGTTTATATCCGGGCCGGTGCTGTGCTGTTTCTGTGTCCAAGCTTTGCCGTAGAACTTGACATCTGAGATCCTGATGCTGCCTGCCTTGCTCTTGCTGCTCAGGATTGCGATGGCTGTTTTGGGTCTCTTCTGGTTCCATAGAAATTTTGCGATTATTTTTTCTCTTCTGTGAAAAAAGCTGATGGTATTTTGATAGAAAATGCCTCGCCTAAATATACCATTTTTGTGCTTTGCCTGAGTTCAATTCTCGGTACCAAAACGAAACAAAAAAAAATGTCATTATAAATATTCCATTTTTGGTCATATGGCCATTTTGAAGGTATTAGTTCTGCAGTGATCATGCAAGGTTTTTAGAGACAGTGTTATGGTGCTCAAAGAACAGCGTAAAAAACAGCCACGGTGTTTGCACTGAGGTTGTACACGGGTCACGGTCACACACTTTTGGTTTTGCAGATGCCGGTGGTCTTAGGGGAACTGGATGCTGTTTATATGCTGATGCTGAGACACAGTCACCTTACTCCACCCAGTGTCTCGGTTCTTTGTCCCTTGGCTTTCTGTTTACTTGTCCTTGCTCCACCTCCTATCTCAGTTTCCCCCAGAGACACATGAGTCCTACAATTCACTGTGGGTCACTGCAAGCAGATGGCCTCAGTGTTCCTGAACGATTTCCTCCTAAGGTGGACAGAATCCCACCCGTGTAGAAATTGCAGAATGGCTCTAATGGAGAAGCAGAGGCTGCAGGGTCAACTGGTAGTCGTTGTTATCCCACGAGGGTCTGAAGCTGGTGTGGACTACTGCTTGGAGTCTGGGAGAGAGGATTTAAGGATGTTTGTTAAATAAAGCCTGCAAGCACAAACAAGAAAAATTAATACAAGAACTATATAAACAGCACTTTTTTTGAGGTAGGGTCTCACTATGCAGTTCAGGCTGAATTTGAACTCACTATGTAGCCAAGGTTGCCCTTAAACTCAAGAGTGACCCTCCTGCCTCAGCCTCCTGAGTGCTAGGATTACAGGTTGTGCCACCACACCCTGTAAAACAGCACTCTTAACACTTGGGTGTCCTTCAATAAGGGGACTTGTGCCCTGAAGCATAAGAAACTCCATTCCTTCCATGTCCTGTGGACTTACTGTGACCCAGGAGTCAACAGGATGAGTTGAGGGGTCCCCGTCTTCTCTGGGAGCTAGCCATGGGAGCATTTCCTAGTCACTGGGATGGGATGGTGCCAGTAACTGACTTGATAAGTATAAGGAGGAGATTGAGGGGGGTCCTGCTTGGGCCCCTAAGGGGCACTCAGCAGTCTAAGGAGGGGGTCTTCAGCAATACTAACCTATGGTTTAGAGGGGATGCTCTCTTGAAGCTTTGCAAAGGGATGATTTTTGATAGTCATAAAAGCCTAAGCATGAAGAACTTCAGGACAAAACAGCTCTAATCAGAGAGCAGTGTTATAATTTAGACTGCCATCTTCCCACCATTGTTTTGCATTTCCCTAGCTGATAATAGGACCAAGATGTATTACAAGAGAAAAATAGCTGTTTCTTTCTCAGTTCATCAATGTCAAATTGTTTCCAACTTTTTTTTTTTTTTTAGTGCAGGGAAAGAAAGGGTTTCACTACATAGTTCAGGTTGGCTTTGAACACACCACGTAGCCCAGACTGACCTCAAACTCAAACAGATCCTCCTGCCTCAGCCTCCTGAGTGCTGAGATTGCAGGCATGCACCACCATGCCTGCTGTTTCCAATTATTAAGATTACATCATAGGGGTGAAATTGAAGGGATTGGCAAGGCATTTCCCATGATGCTTTGTGGGAACTACAGAGAGCACTCTGCCTGGGGTCCTCCTGAGGGCATCTCTGCAAAAGGATAGAGATCCACTGGGCTCTGGGACAGCACTCAAAGTTAAGAGAGGAAAAGTTATTTTGTTCCCAGTTCATAGAGGTTTCAGTCCATAATAGGCTGGCTCCAAGGCAAGGGCACATGGCAGAGAGGCATCACAGAGAAAAAACCACTCCTGGCAAAGCAGGGCAGGCAGAGAACAACACACAGCAAGCAGCAAGCAAGCAACATAAGACTACTGCATCTCTTTTTCTGACCCTTATATTTTTATGAGGGTGCCGTTTTATAAGACATATATCCAGGGGAGGGCACTCTTAATTCTCCCAGAACTATTTAGAAATCACGCACCCTTCATCCCTGCATCACACACTCTAGATCCAGTCACCTCTGTAAAAGCACCACCTATGACCACATGAGGCTTTGATGGCACATCTAGACACACGCCATGACAGAGAGACACCCTCTTAACTTCACAGGGAAGTTTATCACCCACCCGCTAGTTGGACTTACTGTGGGTTGCTGACGTGGCACTGCAGGAAGGTGTTCTCCTTTTATCAAAGTATCTAGAGGGTGAGCAATTTAAAAACATAGGGTATGAAAAGGAGCCAGTGCCCCCAAAGTCCTGTGCACCTGTGATTGCTTTGCATTCCTTGGTGCAGACAGCTGCAAAGTTTCCTCAGTGACCTTTCAGGCATCGTGCCTCTCTTACCCAACCACAGGACTTCTGGAACTGTCCAAATGCACCAGGTCCTTGCACCTTGTGGGGAGTGAGGTCCCCACCACATACCTTTAGGTGTCTCTGAATACCCTCCAGATGTTTTTTAGAAATCTGTGAGTGGCCAAGTGTGGTGGCTTATGCCTGTAATGCCAGCACTCGGGAGGCTGAGACAGGAGGATCGTTGCAAGTTCAAGACCAGCCTGGGCTACAAAGGGAACTCAAGGCCAGCCTGAACTGCATAGAGACCCTGTCTCAAAAAGACAAAAAAAAAAAAAATCTGTGAGTCACTCAGAGGTTAGCACATTACCTGCATAATGAGACATTTTTGCAGTGGGTGGCCAGGAGGACAAGCCGAGGTCCCAGGGCATCGGCTCACAGCAAATCCAAGTAGCCCTGGGAGATTATTTGAGGGGTTCACTGCTGTCTACCCCAGGTGTATGCAAACTTGTCCTGGCACTCAGCAGCTAAGGGGATAATGAAAAAAGCATCCTAAGATCTAAAATAGGCTCCCTTAGCCCGCATCTGTTGTTCAGTACAGAGAGTGATGTTAGGCACATTGGACAGGGGGCACCACTTTATTTAACTCCTTTCAACCCACATCCTCCATGAGCTGTCCGGCTTCCTTACCAGCTCCACCTGACTGCTGGAAGGAGTGAGGGCTGGGAAAGCAATCACTTCACACCCTCTGGTAGTCTACACTGTTTGGCGTGAATCACCCTGGATAGACCACGCAGACTGATTGCTCCTGGTCTGCCCAGCCACACGTCACTGCCTTTACATCCCCACAGGTGGGATTCTCTGACTGGGCCCCAGCAGTACATTCACCTCTAATACTAGCTTGGTTTTTATCATTGGTGCGCATATCTCAAGATCTGGATTCTCCAGTGACCAGTCTGTTAGATTACATCTACATTTTTGTTTGCTTGTCCGATTGTTTGTTTTTGAAACAGGGTCTCACTATATTGTTCAGGCTGGTCTTGACCTCACTATGTAGCCCAAAATGACCTTGAACTCATGATCATCCACCTGCCTCAGGCTCCCAACTGCTGGGATTACAGGTGTATGCCACCATACCTAACAAACTGCTTCAATTTTCTTTCTTTTTCTTATTTTTAAAAATCTATTATAGAGTCAGGTGTGGTGATGTACACCTGTAATCCCAGCACTCTGGAGGCTGAGGCAGGTGGATTGTTGCAAGTTCAAAACCAGCCTGGGCTGCAAAGTGAGCTCAAGGCCAGCCTGAGCTGCATAGTGAAATCCTGTCTCAAAAAACACAAAAGTAAATAAATGAATCTATTTTATTTTAAAGAGGAAAAAATAAAATTTCAAAACAATAATTAGGGGTAAGTATGGTATATACGTTGCGTATTATGTGTGTGTGTGTGTATATACATACACACACAGTGTTTCTTTCAGCCTCTCAGACTAGTGAGACAATACTATGTTTACACATGCGTGTCTGATTTATTTCACTTATGAATATGGTCTCAAATTGCATCCTGTTTTAATTTTAAAATTCTCCTGATACATTTCCCCACTTTGGTCTCAGAGTTAACTCACAGATGTTTATATTCCAGTTATGACTGGCTGAACAATAAACTTCCAAGTAACCTTGAAGAGCAAATTTGTCTTAGCAGGAACATAAAACAGAAAGAAAAGCAAGTTAACCCTTAACTGAAATTTCAGAAATATCCAGCCCCCTCCAAAAACAAAACAAAACAAAAAAACAAAAACAAAAACAAAAACAAAAAGAAGCTATCCCAATGCACAAAAAATGTTAAGCATGCCAATTAGACAAAAATTTCAATTCAAATTGGAATCCACAAGTAAAACTTTCAGTCAGCCAAGAAGTATCCCCGCAGACTCCTTAACTCCTCCTAGAGGGAACCAGAGAAAGTCTGGTTCCCTCCCTTTTTACCCCCTGCAGAGGAGCCAGCCCCAGCTTTATTACCCACTAGGATGGCCGCAGGCTGCAGGCTTCCATGTGTCGGTTCTCCCACCTGACAGCCTGCTGTGTAAGTTGGCCTCATAGGACCCCAGAAATGAGAGCTGTAGACTTTGCCTAAAAGCACCAGTTTACTTGATATCGAGGAGGATCAGAAAACGATTTGGCAGAGGGAGGTGGTAAAAGGAGAAGAGTTTGCATGACAGGAAAGAATGTGACACATTAGTAGCCGAGGATAGAGATCCAAAATAGGGAGAGGAAACTGAAAAAGATATTTGTACTCAGAAGACAAAGGACTGTATGTGAGATCCCCAAACCTTAGAAGCAACCAGGGCAAATCAGTCAGGGTATAGGAAAAGATTACACAATAAACACATTTTGTATTTTGTTGCACAGACATAACACACAGACCTGGCAGATGTGTGGATGCTGTCTCAAGCCCAGCAGAGTCCGTAACGGTCCTTCCTGTGACTGCGTTGTCCTGTCCCTGGCATCTTACAGCGCAGATGCTCTCCTGGCCAGTAACTGTCTGACCTATACCTGCAAGGATGCAACCAGGCCATTAGGATGAGACAAGATACCAGGACTTAACTCCTGGCTAGCTTGCCAAAGCAAATGCTTATCAGACCAGACCAGAGCAGGAGTGGGAGGTCTCAGGGGAGTCGTTTCCAGGTTCTTGGTAATCACAGGACACTTAAAAGGACTAAGATGAGTAAAATTTGCTGGAAACAAAAGAAGCAAAGGCACACTCTCAGCGTGGAAGCAGGCTGGTGAGAAGAGCTCATGGGCTTTAAAATCCTGGGCTTCTAGGAGGATCCATAATGGGGTGGAGAGTAATCATGGCTCAGCAGGGTTCCTGCCTCAGCCCCCCACCCCCATCGCAAAGGGGAGTCTTCGACCATACAGGGCTTTGGTGATGGAGGTCAAAATTGCAATGTAAATGAAGTTGAACACAGGCTGGGGTGGTGCACTTTTGGTTTTGAGCATCCCCGAGGGCCAGGATGGCCTTTATCTGTTGGCTTCTGGATGTTTTGATATCATTGTCCTTACTCTGGTTTTCCTATTCTTTGTCCCAGTTTTCCGTTGTGTGTCTCTGCTCCACCTCCTACAGAGTTGATCGATCAGGGCATGGCAAAGCTGGCTCGAGAAGTAGGCCTGACCTGTTCATTTCAAGATCCCAGAACAGTCATGTACTACAGTCCCCAAAGCCCTGCACATGGGACTTCTCTGAGGACTTGAGCAGGTTTTCAAGAGGATGTGCTAGACCTGAGATCAGCCTAGACATGGGGTGCTAGCACAGCTCCCACAGGACCTGTATGTGGAGTTCTTATGGGTTTCCTTGAGATCTGGACAGCAGATAAGGACACAGGCACGCAAGAACTATGTGGTGACTTTCCTCATGGTGGCCTACCTGCCTGCTCCAGGGTGTCCTTTATTACTGCTTTCTTTATGTTTTTATTGCTTTTTTTCTTCCTTGTATTTGGCCCAAGATTTCTCTGCAGAGCCAGTTTCTCCCTCACTCTCCACTTTTACTTTATCAAATAAAGTTGACCATTGTTTTGCTAAATTTTTTTTTTTTTTTTTTTTTTGAGACAGGGTCTTGCTATGCAGTTCAGGCTGGCCTTAGGCTCATTTTGTAGCCCAGGCTGATCTCGAACTTGCAATGATCCCACTCCTGCCTCAGCCTTCCGAGTGCTGGGATGACAAGAGTGCTCCACCACGCCCGGCTGTTCAGTTTTTTTGTTGTTGTTTTCTTTCTGTTTTGTTCAGTCCTTTTAGAGACCAGAAGAACATGCAATCTAACTCCATTGGGAGTGGCGAGCAACCCTGAACCTGGTAACATTTAGCTGGCGAGCTACTTTTAGAAGCAGACTACCTGATAATGGTGATGCAAAGGTCACTGCACCCCCAGCACCTTTGCAGTGTCTGGAATGTGACTGTGAGCTGGTGTTATCGGGTAGCTCTTCTAAAAGCAGCTCAGCAATGAAACATTACCGGGTTCTGGGTTGTTCACCCCTCTGGGGTTAGATTCCAGGTTCCTCTCACTTGGAACAAAGAATTGGACAAAATCAGCCTAAAATATAATTACAAAAAAAAAGCGATGAGAAAGTTTATTCATGAAAGCAGAAGTAAAGAGCCGGGGGAAACCTGGCTTTGCAGAGTGAGCTTGGGCCAAATAAAAAGAGAGCAAAAGCAAAGATAAACGTGCACTCTGCATCTGGGAAACAGCACAGGCTACAGTGAAAACTGACAATAGCGTCGCAGCTCACCGGTGCCTTTTAAACTGCTGAAATCTTAAGGAAACCCCAAGAATGTCTACATCTGTCTCCTGAGAGGCAGAGAGGGGATCCCATGCCTCAGGCTGATGTCAGGTCCAGGCCATGGAGTTCTCAAAGAAACTCACTTTCTGGGATTTGGGAACTGTTCTGCACTGTGTCTGGGACCTTGCAGTTACTTCAACTTCTCCAGGCTCTGCTTTCCTATCTTCTTGCGAGAAATTTCCCAAGCCAAGCCAAACCAAACCAAACTAAAAGGAAGACTCTTTGCACCAAGTAGATAAGTAGGCAGCATTTAATCTTTACCCCAGTGGACTGTTGGGAATTCACCCAGTGGACTGTTGCAGGGATAATTCCTCCTAAGCAATAGCCCTAAATCAGGAAGGAGTTTAGTCTGTATAGAATTAGAAGTGGACAGTACAAAGCAACAGGGTTGGTTACATACATTGAACCATAGATTGACAGACAGGCTGGTCTTGAAACAGTAGAAACATTCCAGGAACCAGGGGAGGAGGCTCTTACGGAAAGAGTATACTTGAGGGCATTGCCATAATATAGGAATGTTATATTATGGCATTATATATATTAGAGAGAGCTTTTACTGAAGGAGCACAGGTCAGCCCAGCGTGCCTTAAGGAATAAACAATTGCTGACATTGTCAGGGTCAACTGAATTTACCAGCAAGTTGGTCAGAGTCCTCTAGAAAGATCTATAATTTACCATCTCCTGAATGTGTTTCTACGTTATAACTGCACCTCAGCAATCTCCTCACCATCCGCAGGCACTGTTTGCATCTCCTTAGACACTCCCCATTGCTTTCTTACTGATACAGGGCGAAGAAACTCCCGATCTGCTAGAGGTCCACAATGCCAAGTTCTCTAAAATCAAGGAATGAATTCCAGGAACAACAGAGGTTAAGAGGAGGAAGGATTTATTGAGAGAAAGAAAGCTTCTGTCTGAGCAGGACAGAAGGGGGCCCAGAAAATGGGCAGCCCACCAACCCCCACTTCTCAAGGGAGTTTACTGAGCAAAGCCAGGAAGTGAGGTGGATTCAAGGTGGAATAAAAGTACAATCAGTCAATAAGATTACAAGTATAGTTGCTTAGGTAATATGGATCCAATGGGAAATCACAAAACTATGGTGAACCAATAAGATTACAACAAGTATAGTCACTTGGGCAAAATTGATTAAATGGAGATTTAACTGGGAAGAAAGTCACATAGCAAGTACTCATGGGAGGGACAAGGATTTCCCGGGAAATGGATGGGCTAAGGTTTGGTCCTCACCCCAGAGTCCTGGATGCCTGCTTAGACTATCGATCACTGCTGTTCATCCCTGGAGGATGCGTATGGGTGAGTGGTTCCCTTAAGTGAATGCACCTCCAGCCACAGGTGTCTTCTGCACTGACCTCAAGGACCTGTTGTTATAGGCAGCTGAGTCAGTTAGAAATATTATAGGTAGTCAGACAGGGCTGGGCCCTCAAAGGAGCCAGAGCAGAAGTTCAGATGCCTTGCAGTCTTGGAAGAGACAAACACCTCCTGCTGTGGGCCAGGTCTCAAGACAAAAGGCAGAGCAAATACAATCACATCCTTAAGGATGCACAGTCCAAATTCTGTTCTATCACCCTGAGGAAGTGAGGAGTCACCATCCTACCCCACTACAGGAAGAGTCACAGCTGTTAAGCATGCCTGCTTACTACGTGACTTGCTCCCCCATTTGCTCCTAATTTAATCAGTTTTACCTGAGCAGTTCATCTTATTGGTTGACCACAGTTCTGTCCCACCTCGTGCCCACCTTGCAAATTCCCATTTTTCCCCACCTTTGATCCAGCTAATTTCCTGATTTTACTCTATAAAGGTCCCTGGAAAAGACAGAGTCCTTGGCAACCCACCTGGGACCCCTTCTGTCTCTCAGACTGAATCTTTCTTTCTCTCAATAAATATATTCTGCTCTTACTTCTGTTGTTCCTAAAATTCATTCTTCGATTTTAGAGAACACAAACTCATGCCAGACATAGTAGGTTGGGAGTTTCATTCCCCTATATCACTGTCTGACTGCCTACGATATTTCTACCTAATGTAGCTGTCTATAATATTACCTGAGTCTTTCTCTTTCACCTTCCTCTCTTAGTTGGGATATAGGGGAAAGAAATTCCCAACCTACTAGATGCCTGGTACTAGTTCTCGTTCTCTAAAATCAAAGAATGAATTTTAGGAACAATGAAGGTTAAGAGCAGAACATAGGGCTGGGGATTTAGCTCAGTGGCATAAGTGCCTGCCTGGCAAGCGTGAGGTCATGAGTTCAATCCCTGGTATCAAAAAAAAAAAAAAAAGGAGCAGAACATATTTAATGAGAGAAAGAACGTTTCTGCCTGAGAGAGAGAGAGAGAGAGAGAGAGAGAGAGAGAGAGAGAGAGAG